>JAOVVO010000070.1:0-195627 GCA_028564675.1 Onchocerca lupi
TATATATATATATATAGTTTTGTAAGACTATATATATTATATTGAGATTTTATCCAGCAGTTTTCTTAAAATTATAATCTATGACACGGAAACATGCATTTAATTTCCATTAGTTTCCTGCAATGAACATTCCAATAACCGCGATATTGGGATATTCGAAAATGCAGAATTAATCTAAACACTTTTTAAGGGATAAACTTAGTTTTCAGATTTTTAGACTTATAACATTATGATACCACTTTCTATAAGAAATTTGATTTTTATGAAATGTCAATTTTTTCAACATTTTTTCTTATAAAAATCGACATTTCTGTCAACTGTAATGTCGAAAAATGTCGAGTTTAATGTTGGTTTTCATAAGAAAAAGTAAGTAATTTTAATTTCAAAACGATCCTCACTTCCCTATATATAATATCAATCAGTATAAAAGCAAGCATCGATAATTCGTCGAAAAACGGCTTGGTATATCTGTTTACAAAACAAATTTTATGGAAGTGACCTGCCGAAATCTAATTAGCAAAATATTTACTAATAGTAAAAGAAGCAGCTAATTGAAAGCGAAGAATTTTTAAATATATCTCAATTAAATTATAATCTCTGCAATACATCTTCTGAGAAAGCTTTGAGACAAGACCTAAAGATTAGAGATCTCATTCCACATTAAATGTTACCTACAATACCTTCAAGAATGATTCAGTTGAAAATGAACTGTTCGATTCATTAAGAAAATATTCTATCCAGAAAGAAATCTCAGTAAGATTTCTAATTATGATCAATGTTTTGATTGTCATTCAGTACACTGAGGAAAAGAGGAAAACTGGCCATTTTAGATTTTTTTGGCTTATTAAAACGGAACAAACAGGGTAGACCGTTTTTCAAGAAATAGCCATGCAAATATATTCGAAGAAAGATTAAGAAGGATTCTAGGAAAAGGCAAGTCAAAATATTTAAAACCAAAAGTAGTTTTTTACTTCATTTGAAAGAGAACAAAGCTTAGAGCTGAAGAGAAAATTTATTCACCACTTTACGGAGTGGGAAATAAATTTTTCTCAAAGTTTAAATTTATATATGCTGCCAGTAACTCATTTATCTTGTCTGTTTTTCCCGTCTTAATGACATCTATTGCAACAAACTGAAGATTCAATTCAATTGCTAACCTAACAGGAAAATCATTTATTTCTTCCGAGAATCTTATTTCCTCTCTTACTATTATTTAGTCGAATATGTATGGAAACAATAAAAGCTCTGCAAATATTCATTCAGAATAATAATTGTCCGTTTCGTCCTTTGTTTTCGATTCCTTCTACTCATTATTCTAATCAAATACTTGAAAGAACCAAAAATTAAGATAAGATAATAAGGAATAAACTAAATGCTTGAAAACCGAAAATTACCATAAGTTAGAAAGGAATGAAAGTAAACAGCAAAAATAATCAAAATAAAAACTTAAGCATATTCATCAAACTCATCAAATATACATCTTTTACACTTAATAAACTTAAAAGCATCTGGCTGAGAAATATTTGAGGATTCAAATAAAAAGAAAAGCTTATAATTATTGAACTGTGCAGTGCATCTCTTGTTCTGATGCTATGAAAATAATTCTTAAATACTAATAATAATTGTACAATTTAAAAAGCGAAGTTTAGGAGAATGGGTGTTTGGTGCTTGCAACATATTGATACCAATATTTAAACAAAACAGGGTATTTTTTTTAAATTGATTGAATTGCGAATCAGAAACTACTGACTAGCCGCTCTTACATTTAAAACATTTCTATGAGCTTTGGAAATAAATAGAATGCTATTTGTTAAAAAACATTTGTCTCAAATGTGATGGGAATATTTTAAGCAAGCATCAGTGAATAGCGAAATTATACAATATCCATATTTTATAAAAGTTGCGAATGAAAGAACATTCAATAAAATTGGTTTTGTCAAAATGTCTTTTGTGTTTGTGTGTGTGTGTGTGTGTGTTTTTTTTTTTTTTGTTTTTGTTTTTAATATAAATGAGAAATGTCATGCAGAGGGAAACGTAAAAAAATTTAATAAATGGAAAGTGCAAAAAAGAATGAAGAGCGTCACATTTTTACAAAATTCCTTTCTGCGAATGCTCTGCTAATTTTAATATGATAATGAATTCAAATTGTAATACGCGCACAATGATTGTTCCGTTAAATTTTCACTAATCTGATCATGATATCAATTCTCCCTCTATTTCTCCAGAGAGCAAAGGAACATAAAAGTTAAGCTTAAGCAACTGGAATTCCCAAAACTATAATATGCCATTGTTATTGTCTCGTGTATAATCTCATAAATTTCTATATCATTTTTCTGTCTATGTTTACAAACATTTTGTCTGATTTGAATTATTCATAATGATATGGGAATTTTAAGGCTAAGAAAGCATAAACCTGGAAGTGTCTTAGAAATATGCGCATCGCATTGTTACATTTCAAACATCAAACAGAATTCTTGGCATCAGCCAGTCTACTATTGATTTTGAGAAAGTTTCATAAGAACTTGAAAATGACGATTTGTGTAAAAACAAAAATTAAATCGGAAGATAAGAGAGAAAGAAAGAAAAGTTCATCCCTGTGAATTGTTTTTATTCTCTCGAACAGCTGTGTAATGCGATAGAAGCAAGCTTCGATATTTTTTGTATTAGTTAATGTGCGAAAGAAATAGACCGTAGAGCATTGATCCTTTAAGCGATGGATAATATCTGGGTCATCTAATTATCCTATGACCTTTGCCCCTGTCCTCCACATATTTCGCATTATCTTCTCGAAATAAGTGTGTGTAATTGTATTATTTGTCTGTTGTATCTATTCATTTCACATAGAAATCACCACTCAATTCGACAAGTTCAACTCCAAATACTTTTTCTTAACAGCGAAAAACTGGACAAAACTGTTGTAAGAAATATTATAATTATTATAAAATGTCACCATTCATGTTTTTGTTTTCCACATTAGATGCATTGGCTTTTCAGAAGTTATTTCGTTATTTCTTTTAATTTTTCTTATTTTAATTCCTAGTAATAGAAATGGTCTTTTCAACTGGCCATTATCTTGCAGGATACTGACCAGATCTCCTGAAAGAACTGATTTTTATTAAAAAAAAAAACTAAAATTTTAATAAGTGTAATGAGCTTGGTAATTAATTTGAAAAAGAAATCGGAGAAAAGCAACATTTTAATGTCGCAGTTGATTTTATTATAAATATAATTTAAAAAACGATAGTTGTTGCTCTCAATATTTTTGATTCGGAATGAAAACGAGAAAATCCGGAAACTAACTGAGGAAATTTGAAAAAATAATTGTAAAAACAAGGCGACTTCACTGAAAAATCAAAGCATAATTTATGAATGACCATATTATACTTGACTTTTTAGATGAAATTCCATTTGCCAAAACATTCAGTAATAGCAGAATGAGATCAGAAGCATCCATTTATTGCTCAAAGTATAAGTACAGCCCTTTTAAAAGTTTTGCCATTGTGACAAGCAATCTTCTTTTGTCTTTTATCGATGGGACATTTTTTGAAAATCCGAAAAAAACTACTTTTGATCAGAAAAAAGTAAAATTGCATGATTTCAAATATGAAAGTCTTGAAATATGTACTTTCCAGTGCACCATTTCATTCCATAAATTCACTCCAAATTATATTAAGAAACCTTTGTATCTCGCCATTCTGCACATCCATTTCTTACGAGTTGTGCAGATATTCATTAAACTTTATCTTTGATGAATGGAGTAGATTGAATTTTCTTGATTTTTAAATATTTATCGAAATTTTATCAAAATTTGGAAAAAGATTTTAATTTTATGTCAAAATGAAGAAAATATGGTCAAAGAAAATATATAAAGCACTGAATTTTAGCAAAGCTTTAATCAACCAACGCGTCTGTTTCATTTTTGAGAAGAAAATTCCAGGAACATAAAATCATTTTTAAGCTTAAAGTATGTCATTTTACAAAAAACAAGACAATAAAAGAATAGAAGAAAGAATATCAAGGCAAAATACGCATGCGTAATTCAGGAAGAAGTAAAAGTTATGTTATCTAAACAACTTTACTAAAAATATTCATCATGAAAGTTATAAAACCTCATAAAGTGCATACAGTTTTTACAAATAAAGATTAAAATATTAAGAGAATTCGGCACCGTTTTAGGTAGATGGGTCATAAAGATTTCCATAAAATAAAATAAAAATGATTTTTTATTACAAAGTTTATCATGACAATATTTGAGAAGTTAGATGAGGAAGAAGGACAGGATGAAGAAGATAAGTGAGATGGAGTCAAGAAAGTGAACTGATTTTTGTCGATTAGATGTGATTTTTCTGAAAAATTTACTATTCACAACACGGATCAAATAGTTCTCTAAGGTAAACGACTAAAATGAATTGCGGTTATGTTATAAAGAAATTGTCACATAAATAATAACAAACAAAAGAATCACAAACGGAGATGGAATGAAAAGGTAAACTATGCGCCACAAAATTTCTGATAAGCGTCGAAATATTTTAATCCAAAAGTAGATGAACTTTTTTGAATTTTTTGGATAATGAAGAGAACAATTCTGGTACTCTAATGAACAATAATCACAGAATAAATTTGATAGCCTAATTCTCAAGATCATTTACTGTCTCAATTCAAAACCGAAAATAAATCTAGTAAGCTAATTCAATTTTATCAAATTAATGAATGCTATCACTACATTGAATAATAATTAAATATACTCGTTCAGAATATAGGCAATTTGATTAAAAATTCCGACTGAAAATTATCACTGCTGTTGATTTACCTTCTGGAATATTATATTAGAACAAAAAAAAAAAATCCTATTCTGATCTATTGTGATGTGAACATAGCAACTGCAGTTTGAATGGAGCATCTTCTATAAATAGTCATAGTCTGAAAACCGGATTGCTACAACACAGTTTAAACAATGAGTTCAAATAATGAATTATCGTTTCTAAATACAAAAAAAAAAAAAAAAAAAAAAAAAAAAAAAAAAGAAAAGTGATCAAATTCATAAGGAAAGATAAAAATAAGTTAATTTTGGACTAAATATATATAACAAAATGTCTAATTAATTACATTCGTGACGATTTTAATACAGTATACAAATATGGAACTTGAAATAAACTGCTTGTGATTTAAAGCAATTTCGAAATTAAATATCAAAGACCTTGAAAAGCAACACCTTCAATTTATTAATATTAAATTAGAAAAACACCCACCAATTTAGAAAAAATAGCAGATGAAAATTTTAGAGTTCGTCGTAACCGAATGGGAATTATAATGAATGCATTGGAATAAATTTAACAGAAAATAAAAAATTACAGCTGTAAAAAAGAAAATTTGAAATAACTATTTAGTTCTGATAAACAATGAAATGCCATATGTTTAAGTAACCAAATAAAAGTTAATAATTAATAAAGTGGAATTATTAATTAAAAACAGAATAAATAATGTTGAATACATTAATAATAGAAAAAGATTTTAATCGGCGCTAATGAAAATGAGCATTTTATATGGTTGTGACTTTTATACTGAATTGAAGATCTGTTAATCATTCGATTAACTGATCGATATAAATATAAATGAACAAAATGACCAATTTCATGTAAAGATCACTTCATTTCAAACCCATTTCAACACTAGACCGCTTGAAATATGAGATTCAATAAATATCCTCGCAATCACAATACTCACGATTCCAATATTTATGGGTGAAAATCCACGATAACTGATCTTTTGAAATTATACTCACTTTTTTAAACCATCTAAAAAATATCATATAAAATAGATCGAATAAGTTTGCGAATTAATATTTTGAGCACAAAATGCTCCACTGCAAATAAATAAGTCAATTTTAGCAAAAAAAGACGGCAGCTATTGAATGGCAATATGTCTTACTTCATAGTAAAGTTTCGAACTTACTTGGGTGGTTTTTCTTTTGTATACTTCATTAGAGCACGAGCCTGCCTTTGTTTAATTTCTAGACGCTCTTTCTCCTTCTCGGCCGCTTCTAAAGAAAAAGAATCTGATAATGAAAGTTAAAAATAGGTAACTTAAATAAATTTGGTTAGATGCTAAATCATTTAGATGTTACTATGAGCAACTGAAGTTTTCAAAACTGTCACTATTGTACTCACAATCTTATTTTTTCGACAAATACGATGAAAAATAATTCAGTAAATAAGATATCGAAAAGAAAAAAATTCGAGTTAAATTTCTGAAAAAAAAAAACATTAACCTGCTTGTCCTGCTTCTAACAGACGTATGTCGGGTCTTCGTCGACTATCAGTCGGAGGTAACAAGTCTGTTATGCCGGATGGATCATTTAAAAGAAATGTAAATGAAGTAAAATTGTACATCTGCAAACAGAACTGATTGGAACATTAACTATGACTACTCTAAATTAAATCATCTCGAAAAAAAAAATTTGAATCAAACAACAGTCTCATAGTAACTTAGATAAATTCAGTTTCCATAGAATGCTCACCGCAGATGAATTCGAGGGTCGAGGATGAATCTTCCAAATCAGCTTTGATCCTTGAACTAACGGTATATTTTTCTGCAATTTCTACTTTAATAATTTCCGGTAAGATATATAAATAATTACAAAAATATTTATATTTATGTGAAAAATAAAGTTCACCGGGATAGAACAATTTTGGAAGAACTTCTTGCCAATTTCCAACCAATTATTATAACGAAATTCGAAATTAGTAATATCACAAACGGCAAGGAATGCTGTCCAGTTCCCATAAAGTGCTCTTAAAATTTTTTCTCTGAAATCAAGCATAAATTTACGAAACTGATATGAATAAATATAGTTTGAATCTCAAAGAGTAAAAATAGGACAACAAAAATTTGATTAATTCGAATTTAAAACTAAAAACTAACTGCTTTGATATGTATCCCTGAAAAAAAGTACTTCGTCTCGAAGGCCCATTATCGCTATTCTTAAAAGATAGCTTACACTCGAGTCCTGTATTACATTGCACATGAAGATACCCTTCCTGGAAAAAAATATTCCAGTTTATATTAATCAAGTTCCTTTTAAAATTGATGGCTGTATAAATATAAAATATAATATAGCAAAACTTTAGCAAAAAATTGATAATTTTTGGAATTTTTTCTGTTTTTTTTTGATAAGTTATCAATTTAAAAAAAATATTTCTGTTTTGAACAGAATATATGTGAAGAATCCAATAAATATATTAAAATGTATCACATATAACTTGCCAATTGCATATACATTTGTCCCATTACAATGTTATGAACCGTTACGTTCAGTGCTTTCCATGTATAAATTTCATTATAACTGAAAAGGAATTATAAAAAAGTAGAAATCAGAATAATTAGATATTAGCAATTATTTGAGAAGCAAGTTAGCATTTATATAACTTATAAGATTTTGAATGCTGAAAAAAAAATAAAAGACAAAACAAACTTTAACAATTTCAACTGAAAAGTCCCTGACGGCTGCACTTCAATACATGTTCCCCAAAATTTCAATCGTGGTGAAACAACCCCATCAAATTCATAACTTTTAGATTCAGCATGAAAAGCAGATTTGGGTGGATGATGGCTTACTTGTTCGGCAATGAATCGATAATTACTTTCCTCACTTCTGCAAAATTGAAAGACTGATTCAAAAATATAGGAACAAAAGTAGAAATAAAGACAATTTCTTTATTTGTAAGACTCTTTACCAAATTTCTTCTTTACTGAGTGTTTTTATCTTGCAATGAAAACGAGCTAAGGCACATTCTACTAGTCATAAAACAATACAACTAAGGCTTAAAACTTGAAATATATCAGCATTCTTCGGAGATAACTCATTGTATTAAATATTAAAAGAAAAACGATAAAATTTCCCGAAAAAGTGATTACTGTACAACACATGAAACATCATGCTTATTGGATCATAGAGGAACTCACAACTCTGTTTTCTCCTGAAATGGATTAAATAAGACAATGTTTATTTTTATATGGAACTTACCGATCTAACTCATAAGTTTCGAACCACAAGGGATTGAACGGCTTCGATAATCGCATGTAATTACAAGAAAGTGATGAAACAATGAATGCAGAAACATACTGTAACAAATCTAAGTTGAAATCAGACAGCTTTCTAAGGCTAAAATTTCAATTCCTAAAATTTCAAATGATCCCATTTCCAATCCAAGACAAAGCTAAATTTTTCAGAAACATTACCTGCATGAAATAATGCTCTTCAATTCTTTTTTTTAATCAAACAAAAGTCAAATGTTTTTCTTCGTTCTCACGAAATAACTTTATTCGTGATGATTTGGAACGACAAAAAGTAGCAGTCCATATGAAATTGTCAATTCTCTTGAAATGTGCTTCGATCATTTTACCTCAAATCTCTCCACAGCATCTTTACATTTATTTGCTTTCTCTAGTAATTCAGCATACTCCATGTATTCAGCAAGGCGCTGCAGAAAACTGAGTGGTTCATTGAAAACTACTGGAATAGAAATTCGTGTTAAATCCTGAAAAAGTTTTATGGTTATGCTGTTACTGAATATTAGGGATTTCTGACACTAATTAAGTACTCGAAACTTATGCCGTACAATATCTATTTTTCTGTAAGAACAATATATTATTTTTTTTCATTTAAAAGACGAATCTTACCTTTCCAATGCACTTTTTAAGCACACTCCAAACACTCAATTCACTTTTCGAAATCATCGATGCTGGCAAAGCATTTCTCCAATTGTATTCGCTATCTCCATCACTACTTTGTAGAACACCAGCGTGTTCTGTAGTTGTCATGCCTTCGCACAAATTGAATCAATGGCAGAGTTAGATTTCTTTTAAATGATCATATAAGATAAGATTAGTTAAATTTTCTGAAATAATATCACTCATTCTCTTATCAAACTATCACAAAGACATTGCAGAATTGAAACAAAGCACGTGAATAATTTCTCTACTCAGATCAAATTTATTTTTTTCCTTCATTTAAAAGAGACCGAAAATAAACGTATTCTTATGATCAATCACATATTCATCTACGTATTTGCGACCATTTACGACCAACCATAACTTCGCAACAAGTTAATACTCTCTACTTTCTTCGATTCCGATTCTCATCCACATTGTAAAAAGAAACCACTAATTTCATGAACTGTGGCACAACATATGCAACGGCTCTTTTGGTTGTTTTCGAAGGAGTTCTGTGTTTATATAGACAGGTGTGAAAGTAGAGGTGATAGATTAGAGACATGAGAATGAGAATGGGAAGGAGCAGGGAGTGATAAGGTAAGGTAGTACGCTACTGGACTGTGGAAAGGTACAAAATAATGGTGACAGTGGTCGAGATCGAAAAAGGGGTGAGGAGAGAGTATTCAGCAGAGAGTGATGAGAATATGAACCAATGCATTGCAAGAATTAGCAAGAATTTGCAATATCAGATTTTGTCTTTCGAATGGATATTCACATTGATGTGACATGGGAAGATACTGAAATGATCCATCCAGTGTTTTTTTTTTTTTGCATTTCAATCTTTTCATTTTTTAGTTATCTAGATTGCCATTCGTAAAATATCTCGTCTAGCTTTTTTGCGCTTCTTGTCAGAGAAATCAGTTTGTAAATATAACGAACTTTACATGAGTGAAACATTCTCACGATTTAATTCAGTTTAGTTTATTTTTTGTGCATAATAAAACCTATGACTAATAGGAATTTTAGGAATGGTAGCATCAAGATGGGTACGGATGACACGCGTTGCCCGTTCATATCCTCGTTGGCTATGGAATAACTGGCCCTTACATGTGAGACTTTTGTTGTTTATTTTTTCTACAAATTAAAAAGAGTCATAAATGCTTTCATCAAATTAATTCCACAAATTATGTAACCGATGGTTCAACGTACTTCTACTTCCATTACTTATGTGTGATTATTCTCCAATAATTATATTTTTGTACATTAATTTCAAGAGAAATATACTAACCTGTACACACTTTACCATTAACATTACAGTTTATATCATTGAGTTTGAAGGTATATCTGAGTGCTTTTGCGATTTTTGCCGTATTTAATGTAAATATTTATGTTTAATATAAGGCAGATCATCATACTTAACGATATATTTTATCTCTAGTAGAACATTTCGTACTTTCCTTTTGAACTAAGTAATCTCTTACACTTTGTCGAATAACTAATACCATTTTTTCATTCGGATATTCCAGTTCGTTGGTGTGGCATTTTGTTTTGTTCCAATGACTGTTATTGTCATCTATGATATTCTCAAATATGGCTCCGGATATGATTGTGAGTATTTCTTTGAATTATGTTTTGCTAATAAATGATGAGAATAGTTTTTGTACTGTTTGAGAATACACTGATCACATTGTTACGCATTATATCAAGTTTCACTTCAGATTCATCAATTTTATTTAGCGGTGCATTGCATAAATCTCCACCCAAATTGTCCTCCAAACAGGAGTTAATATATTACCTTCTCTAATCTTTTTCCGCCTTACTTCATTAGTATATTCTCATCATTTGAGAATTTGTAGTGCGTCACATCTTCATATAAAGTGAAGAATGAGGGATTTAAAATGTCTTAGCTCATGTAACATTTCAGCATGCAGTGATAAACATAGTAATTTTACCATATTTGTAGTCGTATAAACCAGAGGTTCATTACGATATTAAAAATATGTTTACATTGTGAGTAGTGCTGGGATTTTAAGATTATTTGGAATCTTAATATTTCAGTTGATTGCAGCAGTTCTGCAAAGCATTGCTTTTATTATTTATTTTTTTATTAAGTTTTATCTTCAATAATTTTCAGCTATGCCTTATTATCGAAAATATTATCATGTCGTGCGTCCCGACGATCCAATTGTTGCAGAATGGAGACCGCCTGAAGTGGGTTTGAAATTTTATTGTCGATCCCAAACGAAGTTTTGATTTAACAACAAATTAGAGAATCTATTGAATTAATAGTTTTCTACTTTTATTTAGATATATTTTTCATCATTGTTTGCGTTTAGAAAGTTTTATTTATACTCGATAATTCTTGGAATTTGGGAAGTAAAATTTATTCAGATTTAAAAAAATAATTTTTCCAGGATTACCCAGCACCATTTGAAACAAATCGCGCGAATCGCTGGCCAACTTCCTACTGGAAAGATTATGGATTTGGCTTAAGAAAATGGAAGGATTAGTTACTAAAATTGGCGTAAATATTTCCAAACTTTTTCAAATAAGGCCAACATTCTGCATAACTTGTTCGCCGTCAGAAATTGATTACATCTATTCTGTTTTTTTAGATTAGAAAAAGGTTTTATATTTTGATTCTGATTTATAATTTTGGTTTTAATAGATTTCATCATTAATGTGCATTGTTTGTTTAAGATGTATATAAAGATTTATTTTTTGTATAAAAAAATTTTTTACCTGCTGATTAGTATGCATATGCTTTTTTTTTAATCTTTGGAATATTAGTGGCGCGGACCATGTACTCCAAGGAAATCCAATAAATATGGATTGTTTGCTTTTATTTTCATTCACTTCTATGAAAGTGCATTTTTCTTGGTAGACTGATCTTTTCTCTTTGTGTAGCGAAAGTTTATATGATATGTTCATTGATTTTGGCTTGAGAATTATTAATTAACAATCAAATTTTCATGTTTTGCAAAGCGTGAAAACTGCTCGTTTATATAAAATTCGGTAGAAAAATACTTTGCTCCATCTTTTTTATCTGCAGTGATTTTTTGTACCAAATCTTGAAATTTGTTGGTGAAATGGCACAATATATAAACCTCGCGATCGTATTTGCACAACATATTCTAAACTTTTTGGCCACATTTTTTTCTACAGAGCTTGTAATACAATATCATTAGAAATTTGATTCTCGAGCTTCCTTCCAATAAGTTGGCTGTTTTTATAGAATTTTTCCAACAACACTGTCGCAATAATTTTGATTGCAAACTGTGGCATTTATAAATTTTTTAGTCTGGGAATTAAACTGAAAAATTTAATGTATAAGTTTTTCTTTTGTCCGTAATTACAAATCCTTCTGCCGTAGTTATTCGCTGGATTTTCTATATATTGTATCAGTTTACAGATAAATTCAGAGAAAACTTAAAGACTGGTTGAAATGGTTGATTGTTTGCGAATGACAAATTAGCGCAAAAGTGGTATGTTATCGATCATTCGTAGATAATCATTAATGATATAGCATCGTCCTCTTCACAGTGTTACTATTACTAGAACTATACTAATGCCATCTTTACCTTTTCTTAAAATATGTTACAATACGCTTCTCTTCCATACTGAACAGTGAAAGTGTCCTAAAAGGCGTGACACTTCCCCGCCCTCTTAAAATTTCTTCCATCGCCATCTTTCAATTTTTGATGCTCATATTCGTTTTACTGAGCTTCAATTCGTTATATGTATTCAGTGCGGCAACAACAACCACTCAGGTTTGTTTTGCCATATAGTTGAAATTTGAACCGATTGCTTTCGATATATTACTGTTAGCTGAAATATATGCTTCAAATTTTTTCCAGCTTCGGCTGCCTTTTAAGATCTTGCTGGTATAGTTTTATCCCAGAATTTAATTTAGAAGTAGATGAAATATTTGAGCAATATTGAGAGCCTTATACATTGCTCGTCGGATGTTTACGCACTGATTTCAGCT
The DNA here is from genome assembly GCA_028564675.1 of Onchocerca lupi. Taxonomy (NCBI): domain Eukaryota; kingdom Metazoa; phylum Nematoda; class Chromadorea; order Rhabditida; family Onchocercidae; genus Onchocerca; species Onchocerca lupi. Next base: position 12,701 of record JAOVVO010000070.1, read on the forward strand.
AAATTAGCATAAATCAGAAATTTCTTCATTGTTCCTTCAACTCTCGTTATCATGATTTCGATATTCTTTATAAATGATGGAAAATTGCACTTAATCTTTTTGGAGTACATTCAAAATGATGCTGAGAATGAAACACGATGGATTTATGTCGAATTTTTCGATTGTCCGTCAATTCATAAGATCAATTTGAATACAATTCGAGCAGCATTAGCTCGATGGATCAACGAAGAATGTGCTTCAGCGATTCAATGTAATCTGGATAACGAAGTGGAAGTGAAAAATGTTTTGATTGGTACTATCTTCTGCGGTACACCCAATAATTTTATCACCTTCCTTGTTCTGAGGAATGCTACTGGTGATGCATCTCTGCAAGGTTATTATTTATACTATTTAATAAATTGATCAAGCACGGAAAATTTCAAAAAATGTGGTACAGCTGTGAAATGAAGAGAAGAAAAAAGAATCATGTTCAACATGTTATCGCACCTTTCTAACACTAGAATTATCGTATTGGTTTTTTAGTTATTTCGATAATTTAATATAGTTCACTAATGCGAGTAACGTGCTGAAGAAATATTATATTTGCTATAGTAAATCCTATAAGCTCAAATTATTTAGGTGGAAACTTGAACTTTTCTTTTTCACGAAGTTTGTTTTATTTGTAATAAGAAGATGTGCAAATTGCTGATAATACATCCAAAAAAATAATTTCTTAAAAAACAAAAAAGGAATAATCATAAATTTCCAAATATGCTATGGCATCTGCAAAAAGTTGCTCAAAAAATTTTTGAACTTTCAATACTTGAATTATGTATAAAACTTTATTAGAATCTCTTGTTCGGAGATTTCAGCAGTGTCGATAAAGTGATGCAGAAAAAAAAATCATTTTTTAACTAACGAACAAGTATGTTATAAGTAACTGCAATACTTATTTAATTTCGGGATTTTCAGCCAATCATCTCGATTTGAACATCGTCGGTAAAGTAATACAGTCCAGGGAACATTTATTGTCTGTATTGCTTCACTCAGATCTGAAACTTGTCACGATACGAATGTTCAGCGAAGAGAGGAAGCGCAATATTACAAATGACGCTCATAGTTTATGCGAACGTCTGTGTTGTACTGTCATAATTTTGTCATTTTTTGTATTTATTGTTATATTTTTCATCATATGCTTTATCCGAAGAAATTTTATGGAGCGTAAGTTTATAAGGCGGAGTCATTCCTTGTTGGCATTACAACCCCTTCGGACTTAATTAATGATTCTTGTTAGCATGGCGAGTGAAAAGAATCAATAATAATAATACATAAAAGTGACAGCTATTAATTGATCACCTATGTTTGGCATATTATTCCTATTTGTCAATCAGTTTGATTTGCAAAAATCTAGAGTTACCTATTTTATTGCACTGAAAGGATTCGTAATTATACTTTTTGTTTTACTTATAACTATTCTTCACCAACTTTTTATCATGTAATTTTCGTATAAGATCTCTGTTGCATCTAAATTCATCTGAATTTAATTAGAATTTTTATATTTAAAATTTGCAAGAATTTGGGAACCATTAAGTATAGGTATCAAACGATAAAAAATGTAACGTAGCAAAAAGTATTGTTGCTTATCGAAGAATCATCTCCACCTTACGCAATCCATAATTTGTTTATCTTTCATTCTTAATAAATCATGATAAAATTTTATTTTTCGACGAATCTAAAAACAAAGTGTGCAAATGAATTTTTTGACTGCAATTTTCGAATTTTCGTTTCATTAGAATTGTCCTTGTCAACGTCAAAAATACATCATTGGAGCATAGAAATAAAGAGTTTGGAGAAAAGTACTTTAATTGATTACAGTTTTATTGAGTAATTTCAATCAATAACACTTGAAGAATTTTATGTGATTTGCTGAATTATCCCAAGTTTATGTTTCAGAAATTAACTTTTTTTCCAATATATACAATCCTCGTGTTGGTCCATTTCGAACAAAATTTTTTTTACTACTAATTGCCGAAAGTACATCACAATAATATATTTCTTTCCGGCATAGAAATTTTTCATCATTTAATATCCAGTCAACTTTACATGCAGGAGTAAATATCCAGTTAACCAATTTTCGTATCTAATGTGTTTTAAATTTACCGGCAAATGTCTTTATTAAATTTTCCATTATTCAGTTTCAAAACTCGATGGTAATTTTATATTTCTTTCAAAAGCGAGTTATAAGAGGAAGAGCTGATTACAGAGTCTTCAGACAATGCTGTCGTCAAATAATTTCGAAAAGATTGCAAAGTACGAATTCGAATTTTGTAATCCAATCTATGTAGAAAAAAAAATCTAGTCTGACTTATCAAAATTATCGTTCTAGCATGTTCGTAAAAGACGTATCTGAAGTTTAATATTTCCTGATCTAAAACATATCTAGTTCTTTTTCAAACTTTTCGGATTTTTGAAACTTCCAAATTTTTTTCAGAACTGATGGTTTCAGAATATTATAATTGATACAATAAACTCCAGCCATTTTCCATAAGATTCATATTGTCCGAAAATTTTTAAGGAAAACAAGAAGTCGGTATTTCATGTTGGTTGGCTAGGACCAGAATCTTCAATCGTTGTCATTCCAGAAAATAACGCAAACTTTCAAATTCCTTGAGGCTGTTCTGATAGTTTTGCGATTAATATCGGAAGCTCCTTTTAAAGTTTATGCAATCTGTCATAACCAAGCCAGTAATTAACTAAATTAATCTTATGCATTTAGATCATTGAAGTCTGGATCTTCTGATTTATAAAAAACTTAACCTTAAATTCAATAGATTTATGGAAAGAAGAAGAAATTCTTTTTTTTTTTTTTTTTGTATTTTGTTATTAGTTCCAAAAACTTTAAGGAATTATTTTAAACTTATTTCGAATTTTTATTTAGTAATCGTAATTTTGGGATGCATTTGAACAATAAATCAATGATATTTAATCGATAAAACTCATTGTGCTTATGTGATTGTATCACTACGATAGCTGTAAAATATTTGTTCAAAAAGCAGCTGTAATTTCGAATTCATAATGAATAATGTTTTTTTAGAATATCAAAGAGATGTATTGTGTATGTATTTCTGTGAGATATAATCGAATTCATCTTATCGGTTCATTACGTCAATCACTGTAATATTGCGAAATTTTCGATTATCGATTTATATCTGAATTTGTTGAAATTTATTTTGTGATGGATTATTCGGCATTTCAAGTTGAAAAAGATGAACAGAAGATGGGATTTTATGAGTTTCGGATATCAAATATTCTGCAATCTTCGTTCAAAAATTTGAGCTAATTTTTTTCTGTTCAAGGCCTTTATCAAAGATTTTGGCGGAACTTCTGGTTTTTAGTTGACTGACGTATGGTGCAAAAAAGCCATAAATTAGTGAAAAAGAATTTTTCAGCATCAAAAATGACCATGAAAAATTTATTTATGGAAATTTACTGTGTTATCGTCAAATCAGAGATCGTTGAGAATAGAACAGAATGGATTCTTTTGAGGTGATTGGTTCTTAATCGTCCATATCTTGCATACTATTTGCTGTGAAATAATTGAAATGGACAATTCTCCATAGTTCAAGTTAAAAAGAATTAAGTACTTGGTCAAGGTCACTACGTACTCGATTAGGCAAGAAATTACTATATTATTGTCTAAAGCATAAACACACACCAGACACATTTCCATGTTCTCGTTTTCAGATTCATTCTTGTTAATGATTTCTCTCGAAATGTTTGTTTCATCTATTCTTCTTGTCAATCCAAACAGAGGCGAAGTTCTAATTTGTTGAATGCTTGATAGAAATAGTGGCGGTCGCTTCACTATGATAGTAAGGATTCAAAAAAGAAAAAAAAAAGGTAATAAGCAACTTACATTAATTAATTAAGAGATATTAATTGAGATAAAAGCATAAGGAGAAACAATTAAGTAAGTATAATAATGAGACAGTTAAGTATAGTCACGTAGCAATAAATAAAAGCCAAAACGGAGAAAGATCTCAATTTTGAGAGGAATTACCATTTACGGTACCACTTTAACACAATTCACCAAAAAAAAAAGAAAAAAATAATTGATTTGGATCAGTTTAATAAAATTCATCAAAACAAAAAATGACTAACCCTCACAGATAAAAAAAGATAATCTTGATGGTACTTCCTTCTATTTGACAAAATATGAAACAACTCTCCTAATTCCTGACAAGACTCGCTTTTAACATTACTTTTTCAGAACTTGATTTCTTGGTATAACAAGTATATTCGTCTTGCCAACTGTTGAACACTGGCAATACTTCTCTTTATAGGCAGGATAATATTCCATACAAAAATAAACTTGTTGAACTTAAAAACTTCGCTTCATTCGGAAGAGGTTAATCGAATGACTTCTCAGGAAATATCTATTATCTAACTCAAATATTGCAAAAAAATCCGTGCAACCTATCTTGCAAGAACAGAATTCGTATTCCGTCCATATTTTTCCATTGTACAGAAAAGTCCCATCAGGCAACTTTTGTCTTCCCATTCATTACATTTGTGGGTTAATCAAAAATATTCAGCATTTTCAATTCTGATGTTCGCAAAATGAGGACAAATCAACAAATGAAAGTCCAAATATTTCATGATTTGTTATGACTGTTTTTCTTGTTGCTGGTATTAAGTACAATTTTAATGGTAAACATGACCATTTAAGACTTGTAAAATTCTCGTTCTCAAAGGAAAAAAAAAGCAGTCAAAAGTCAGCAATTGAAATTGTAAATAACGTTAACGAAAGAAACATAGTGTTGCAGATATATTTTTAAAATAGCAAGAACTCTTCAAACCATTGGTTGCTTTCTACAATGTTGAAATTGCATAATAAACGTATTAAAAAAAAAAAAAAGATATATCACATCAAACGAGTTGTATTAAAAAAATGAAAAATCCAACAAAGATAGTTTTGAAATCGTAAGCAAGTTAACAGATTAAACAGTTTCAATCTCGACGTAAAGTTTTAGTGGGCAATGTTCCACACTCCGTAAGATTTGTTAAAGGTAATTTTCCATCATATTTCAAGAAATGTTCTTGTGTACTGAAAAAAAAAAAGAATATGTACTTTCTCAGATTAATAAAATATACGGATGCAAGAGGAGTATAATTTGTAACACAAAAAAGTTTTTTGAAGTATTGCATTAAAACATAAACTGTAAAACAAATTGACTGCATCAAATACAAATATATGTATATATACGTCGCACTGATAATAAACACTGACATCACAAATCAGTCGCTTTCAAAGCTACGGTACCCATGTCAACATATCAACATCTGAAAAAAATAATGGAAACAATGCTTGCGCTTGATAACGTTTAAAATACTTTCGATTTTGAAATAGAAATTACAAGTTTCCTCCTTGAGAAATCCTTTTTATAAAGATAAAAAACGGTGTTATTTAAAATTCTTACATTCTTCACTGATTAAGTAATCCAACACAAGCCCAAAGAATGATTTATGTAACTTCACTTGGATATTACCCGACTGAAAATACCTGAAATATAAGAATAAGGAATTTCAAATATTGTTCTCAATAAACACCAAATCAAGCTTCTCTTCAATAAAAAAAAAAAAGAAAAAAAAAATGAAACGGTAGAGTTAAGAAATAATACCATCCCAAATGAAAACCGCAGCTAGGGCACACACAAACGGTCCATTCATAATTTGGCCACCAAGTATCCGCACGGTAAGACTGTAAAACAATTATTTCTTTTTCTTCATGAATACGTTTAATCAAGAATAAGAATTCGAAATGAATATGAAAATGGATTTTCACTAAAATATTTCACTAAGAATATTTGTGGAACAATTGTTAAGCATCTCCCGGAATAAAGGGATCACAAGTGATAAAAAGTGATAAAAAGATTAATGGTCTGACTACTGTATGGTAGAGGATGGTATAGTTTGTTACGTTAGATTTCATCTGATAATTCATTAGACTGTAGTATACATCAGCTTTTTAATCCAACCAGTAAGATGACTGCTAGAATAAAAAAACATGTCAAATGAAATAAAAAAATCTTCAGGCACTTATTTTCATCTCTAGAAAACCAGTCGCTGGTATGCAACAACAAAATTTCTGGGTATGCTTACCTTACCTGCAAGTTTCAGTTCAGCAGCTGAAGCGGTTATCACATCAAATTTTTCAGCTGCAAAAACCAATTAATAAAAAAATAATGACATATTTATTTCTTCAAAATATTGCAGAGCTTAGAGAAAATTTTTAAACAGTAGTCTGATGACCTTGCATTCTCATGATATACTTTATGATCCAATTGTCAAGGATGATCTACATTTAACTATTTGGTAAACTAAATCAATGGTTCTAAAATTAACAGCAAGAAGCACCTCTGTTTACTATCACGGGATAAAGTGGAATGCGTATGGAATTATACTTGCTAATTCATACGTGAATCTGAAAAGAATTTAAACATACGGACGGCATTTTCGAAGACTTGAACCAGTTGATTACGACCCAAAATAGTCATGTTATATGAACGTAAGGCTTTTACACTTTTTTCATTGGTAAGCGTCGATCCTTCGACAATTTCATGCCCGCAATTACGACAAAGTAGTGCCACAGGTACTGAAGAGTAACCATTTTACGTAAATTCCAGACTGTTCTAAGATCTCAAGCTGGAAACATCCTGAAGAATTAACTACAGACTTAACCCTTCTCAAACAAACAATTCAGCAACAATCTACATGTGATGTGTTAAAAGTAAAGTAAACTCTGGTTATTAGAGCTAGTTTTGAGATGTTTTCAACGATGAAAATCGAACCATACCTGCCGGAGCAGTTAACATGAAACACCACATCAACCATAGTAGGCACATATATTTATGATAAACCTGAAATTTGTCACCATATAGTCATACAGCCTTGAAGAACCTCACAATCCGGCTAGCAACATCTACCCCGACACATCTGATGGACACTCACCATTCAAACAAATCAGCGAGGGGAGCGAAATGAAAATGACGATCCGATGAAGCCATGAAATGATGTCGATTGATTTCAGATTAGATACCGTCCGAGGGTTTGTGAGGAAATTTCAGTTAGTTTCAAGTACCGAATTTAAAAATACTTGTCAGAAAATTAGTGAAGTATTTAAATCATGTCGACTCATTTTTCTGATTCAATCAGAGCGAAGAGAATTCTATATTTTTTACAGTCTTTTAGCTGCAAATAATTGTCATATGTAAATTTCATCATTGATTAATTGAAAAGACAATTTAACTATTTAATTTTAAATATACCACGCAGTGAAAAATACTTGTATGTCATTGTTGCTTTTTATTATAATTTATCTATATATTCCTCAACTTCTAATAATTCTCGCTATTTTAATAATCTTATCAGACTCTGCTTCTTGATTTTTGATATGCTATTGCCTTATTCATACTTTTAGCGCTTAATTTAAATCTGATGGATTTTTAACTTATCCAGAAATCTTGTTGTCCTTGGTTACAATCCGCACTAAATATTTGCTTTGAGTCATGATATTCGTTGCATGCGTGAAAGTTATAATAAGGTAAATTTACGAAATTAATTTTGCTGTTAATTTTTACGAAATCAATAATTTCTTATTATGACTTCGACACTGAGAATGACTGTTTCCGATGAACACCGTCACTGGTACTTATTTAAATATTTTTGATAATTAATATTTCTACATATTCTTCGTAAGTTCTGATTTTCCGATAGAAAGAAATGAATAATAAGTTATGTAAGAAAAGGAAATGTAATTCATTCTCGATTAACATCGTCATATTCTTAAAATGCTAATATATTAACATTCCTGGTGCGTCTGTGATATTTAAATTTCTCAATATGATAAGTTTATTTACATAAACTAATTTGCTTGCAACTTGCATGACACTATGGTTTGGATGAAATCACATAAAGCAGTTGTGGCTTTTATGCCCACGAAATATCTTAATGAAATTGGGTATTGGAATACTTTAAATTAAGTGCTAATAATACAAAGAAAGTAAAATGCTGGATCTATTGGAAAAAGCCGAAGATACGGCGCAATGATCAAAGTATTGTGTATAGTAGAAATTTGTAATATTTTCCAGACAAATGAGTCACTTATCCATATCTCGGCACAAAAGACCTTGTTCTTTCATCTTCCAATCTGCTAATAGAGCTTGTCTAAAAGGTTGTAAAACATGTTATTGTTTGGAATGTTGTAAATCGTCACTTACTACAAGACGAAATGATTATCGGTATAAAAAGGAGCTTCTAGCGGTCAGTTGATCAAATCAACATGTAACAGTTTTTCTTTCACCGGTTTCTCTACTTTTATTCCAATTTTCATCAAATATCGTAGATTGTTATCCTATCCAATTATCGCCTATTTTCGATATTCGTCTATAAATTGTATTGTAACGTAGTTGCGGCGATAAATTACATTATAACAAGGTCTTTATCACACAATAAATACATTTACTCCGAAAATTCTTTAGTTTTCTAAAAATCTTTCCTAAATCCTTTCTACTTTCACAACAAATTTTGGTGCCACGACCCGAGATATCATTCATGATATTAGCAAGAGCTGTCCCGAAGGGAAAGATCCTGAAACTCCTTAACGAAATAAAATAAATGGATTGGAAACCAATCGACAACATAAAGAGACGATGAATAATGTGATAAATGTCGGAAAAGACCAAAATAATTTTAACATATAAATATATTCAAATAATCAAAATATTATATTGTAGAAATATTTCTCACGTGACTAAAGTTAAAGTTAAAAAAAAATCACTCAAGACGAACATAAATGAGTGTTATCATGTCTAATGTAATTCTTATCTTTGTTTGCGATTATTAAGCTTTATCTTCAATTGGAAATAGTGGGAACTAGAATTAATTCAGAAAGTAATACAAATGCTTCAGATCTTATAACGGTCTTATGATTGAGAAACATCCACTATAAAAGGATTGCGACCGATTGGCGAGAAAGAATTTTTTAACTCGAAATGATTTGAATAACGCGGTAAGCTGTACTATTTCAATTCTCATCTAACATAAATCCATCATCAATCAATCTCATAGAAAATATCCCATTTATTCTCCCAATAAATATCTCGTCTATCAACAATCAAGAAGAAAACTTTATCTTCCAATCTATATTCCAACTTCTGAGCGATATTCATATCAACTATCGCTGATCAATTCAACATCGACAAACTCTCTATCAGCTCTCCATCAAAGATATTATTCCTCATCCATTATAACTAATCAAGAAAAAAATATTTTTCATGACATACAATACAAAAATCGAAAGACGATAATTATGAAAAGATAGAAAAATTGAATTATACCATAGGAGCTCGTAAACATCAACGATAAATGGCTGGATTTCCTGCAAAATACCTCATCACAACGACAAAAAGAAAAGAAAATATATAGACATGGTAGAAAACAATTAAGGAAACTGAACTTAATAAATGAAAGTAAAGAAGTATTGCTATAATCTTGGCCAGATACAAGAATAATGCTGAAGCTGCAATCGAACACATACGAAGTAAAACGAAGAGAGCCCTCAAATCAAATGAATCAACAGAAATGATCATTCGCCAAACAACGACAGTAAATTTGCTCCAATTATCACTGATAGTTCTTCAGTGGAAATTCTCAAAAATGGAGGGAATTTTGGAGCAACTTTGAGGCAGCCGTACATAAGCAAGATCTCTTGAAAATACGGAAACTTAACTACTTGCTTTCCTGTTTGGAAGGAGAAGCCTCAAGAGCAGTTATCTGGACACGATATTGCGCCGGAAAACTACAGCATTATAAGCAATTACTAATGGAAAAATTCGGCAACATATCGGCGATTAAGAATTCGCTATATAGCGAATTTCAAGACATTAGAACCAATGACCGAGATTGGATAAAGTTTTCCGACAATTAGAAACCATAAGAGGAAACTTAGATCACTCGAATATGCAAATAACTATCGAGAGAAATTATCCGGTGGATTTTAATGAAGGCATATCAGCAAAAAGACTATTCTCGATCAACCGATAAATTGAGAAGCTACCTGCGGAAAATGGCAAGAACTGAGGAAGGCGTTATTCGAATTCAAACAGGCAATTTCGGATTCGAGAAGAAATCAGTGCACACAAAAACAAATCGAAAATTCCGGGAGACAGAAATGGGAAAATCCTCAGTTCCAGCCGTAGCAGAGCGGCAGGAATCAAACGACAACATCCACGAAAGAAATCGCAAAAAGAGCATTTGGAGTCGACTAGATCAGTATCTTCAACGGGTGCAATGATTTCAACAGTAGTGTCAACAAGATCAGTATCAACGGCAATTCTCAACTTCAAAGACGGTTTCGATGGCACGAACGATAATTAAGCAGGAGCAACAGGAGTGATGAAACTAAAAGAGAACGATAATCAGAAAAGGAAAGTGCGACAACGTATTGAACATTTAAACGATTGTTTGTATCTTTTATATTTACTGTGTATTGTTCATTTAATCTTTACTGTTATATAAGCGCGATACAGTATAAACCAATAAAGCCTATTGCTGACCTAGCCAAGTCATAATATCAAAAAAAACCAATCTTCAATCCAAATAGACTAAAAACCAAACTACAAACAGTGATCTAAGTTTCCTCTTATGAGAGAATCAAGAGAAAAAACCAACTTAAATAATTTGAAAAAAAAAAAAAAAACTAAAAAAAGAAGGTGAAAAAGGGTTATTCCGGAAAATCGATTAAAGAGTGGATAGAAATTAATATGAATGAAGAATGGGAAAGAAGAGATGAGTAATGTTCACAACGAAATATTACGTTGTTAATATAAGTATTCTTTGAAAGTCATTGTCTTCTGTCAAGAAGAAGGAAAATAAAGGGAATATTTTCGAAAGTAAAAAATTGAAGTGGGAAAAAATTTGTTACTGAGATTGACATAATAGAAAATATTTAACTATAGAAAATACTGAGAGGATTGAAGAGAAAACGAGTTTTTCTTGCGAAAATATGCGACAAGTCATATTTTTAATAGTTCTCATTTATTTTATGAAATGATTTTTAGCTTCGATAATGAAAATAATCGAAAATATGGAGATTCCATGCTTCAAAAGCGTAAACACGTTTATGAGGCCATTCTTAGCTATCCTTAAATCATTAATATTTTAAATTATAAATTAATAATCTGTAAACTATTACGAGGTACAATTTTTCCATCTCTTAGAAGCCGAGAAATCATACTGAATAAGTGAGATAACTGTTATGAATTCCTCTTATATTTAATAAATTGTAAGGGATTGTTCGGGAGGAAACTAAGTTCACTTTTTCATTTCTGAATCTTCAATAATCTATCAAAAAGAGCGATGACATTAAAGGAGAAACAGTATCCAGCTAATAACATTTTAATATTATTCATTGCAAACTGTTGGATAAATGTGAATCACAAATGGTTTCAGAAAAGTGTTATTCCAATAGAGATATTTGTTTGATGTAAAGAAAAAAAGTAGCATGAGAATGGAAACAACAAAAATCAGAAATTGAGTAGGTAAAAGGCAAGTAAGGCTCACTGCAAAACTTACATCTCTAATCTTTTTTTGCCATCGTATCATATCTGCAGTCTATGCAACATTTTATTCATTTATGAGGTAATCGATTCTCTTTAAATTGATAATATTTTGCGTGATTTCGAACATAAATCAGTGAGGAAGTTGGCTAAAGATTTATGAACAGCTGCTTTTATACATTTGTACTGTAATAATTACGAAAATCAATTGTGCAACTGTATAGATGAGTTGTATTGAATGGCCAACAGCAGTAATAATTTGTGAGTGATGTGAATGGTTTCAAAAAATGAAAAAAAAGCGCGGTGACATTCATGATTAATAACAATAGTGAGTACAAGAAGAATGAAAGGGTAAAATGTACTGGCAATTTTTTATCACGCAAATAGATAGATATCTTGGAAACCGGTTCATTGATCAATCAGTCATTATTGTAGTTTTGATTTGTGTCGCGAGATGGAGCAAGAGCGGTTCACGGTGGTGGAAACGGAAAGGATGTGGGAGGAGATACTAAAACGGACCGTTTCTTCCGCAACTACTCCAGTAGTGAGTGCGGTAGGGATGTGAAGATAGATATAGGCAGATATCAGGCACAGTCATCATTGTCAACGTTGTCAACTGGTGTCATCATTATAGTGTCCTAATCGCTGTCATCAACATCTTCATTTCTGCCGTTTTCGTCCAGTATCGTCCATTGGATAAAGCTGATCGAATCGCGATTAGGTAAAACTGCTCAGACTTCATTCTTTCTACAATAAATGCATAGCATATTCTTGCTCAAGTATCTTCCTGACTACTGATCTATAATCACATATTTGCTGTCATTTGACCCGACCCTATGCTCTTCTATCAACAAATCAGACAATACCATATCAAACTTCAGAATAAAGATCCGATGGCAATGTCACCGATAAAACGATCGCAAGGACAGTACCGGCAATAGATTTGGTCTGTCCATTGAAGCATCAACCCTCAGCTGTCCTCTTTATTTTCGTCTATTTTCCTATCACCGATATACCAGTATTCATTACTGCTCAAACACTGATTAAACATTGTTGGCTCCATAAAACATCTCTGAAATTAGTAGTGTCCGTGACCTTTGACCTTTCATTTCTCTCTGTATGACCTTCTTTTGCAACACTCATACGATACAAAAACATTGCGTTCTGAAAATACGGTTCTTGCAGATTGCACTAAAATTTTGCACATATGTTTATTTTATTATTATTCGCTCATTTACAAGGTTTGTTACAATTTCGAATTTTTGAGACGAAGTCTTTGAACCTCTCTAAGATATTGCGATTGTATTTGTAGTTATTAATTTCATCAAAAGTTTCAATTTTGAGAAACATTTCTATTTTTACGATTTTTAAACTACACCTTCTGAAATTTTCTTTGGATTTATTCTACCAACATTTCTCAGTTTTTAGCAATTTTACTAGATAAATAAAGGATCTGCTTGATAAGGGGCTGAAAAATAGAAAGAATGGACTGATTGTTCTCAAATTGTGAAAGAATTTTAATTATATATTTTACTAGGAAATAGAAAGTGATAATTTGGAAACTAATAATTTTTAGTTTCGCATAGATTATGTGCATTTCGAAAAAATTTAAAAACGGTTTCAAAGCTTATGAGACCCGTTGAAAATTCGGACAATATTTCATTTCGGCTGGAAAATTCAGAAATAAAAAATGTGTAATTTTTTGAAATTGTTGCAAATTCTTGAATCTATTTAAAAATTTTCGACTTACTGTAAAAATTAGATACATACAATTACATAAATTTTACAGTATTTTTAAAGATATCAGTGCATAAGCTGTTAGCAATTTTTTTAAATCAAAATTTAAGTGGACTGTAAGTATTATGAAATGATAGTTAGAATCTCAGCAATTATCAAATAACGGGAAATTTTTCTAAAATTGAAATTCTGAAATATTAATGATTTTATTGTAATTTGATGAACATAATCTATCTAACTCTTTTTGTTGACATCGCGAAAACTCGTCAATTCAGTTAAAGCTATTTATTTTATAATTTTTATCTTATTCTGTCCTTCAAAACTGTACTCTTTTGGTGAGCTTATATTTTCTCAATGGAACTGAAGAAAAGTTAAGTGACGCTTGTCAATATTCAAATGAAGTATAGCCTCTAGTGAGAGAGCAAACAAATAGCTGATCTTAGTTTATTCCGTGAGTGACCTCTCAAAACTTCATTGAATTACTCATCGGACAATCCTTCATTCTCATATCATCATTTTCTTTTTATTGCTTTTGAAACTGAAAAAATAATACTGTATTTATCATTGAAACAGGAAGTAAGAATATGTGAAGCTCAGTAACATTCGAACATCAGAATCAAATTGCGTATATTCAAAGATATTTAAATCTAAAATGTGAAATAATTTGTGAGATTTCAAGAATTTTCGAGAAAGGCAAACTTCTATGCGGTGAAAAAAAATTGATTACTATTGCTCTAAAGCATAAGCTCATGAAAGAAGGCTATCAGCATTAGGTCCTGGAGGTTTAACAAGAAATCGTGCAGGATTCGAAGTACGTGATGTTCAGTTACCTTGATAAAGGAAATGATAAAATTTATATCATCACTCTTTTATATTTTTATATTAAAATATGGTAATTATTAATAATTAAAAGTAGAATGAAAATAATGTCCCAGATTAATTTGTGTTTGAAATTTACGATTGACTCTCGCTTACTGTATTTCTGTGCACGTTGGAGGAAATCATTATTTAATGAAAATGAAGAATTAAGAAGAGTGCTTAAATTAACGTGATCTGTTTCAAACTTTAGAAAAATTATAAAAAATATTCGATGCGTACATTAATTTAGAGAGTTTCTGGGTTGAATTCTTCAACCGCACAAGCAAGAAGTTCCATTTTAAATCTATTATCCATAGCTACATGGAAAAATAATGAAATTTCACTTCAGTGTTATTATGGAAATTTAGTTTATGACGTATAAATGCTTAAACGATTGAAATCGTGAATCATTCGGGCATCATTATTGATTGATAAATTTAAACTGAGACATTTCTAATATTCTGGTATTTGGACTATATTTTTGCTAGCTTTTTTGTTAGCACAGAGAAAATCCTTAATGTTGTTTTATTTGATAGTGTGATAGTTTTAATTGCAAAAACTCGAGGACACCAGTGATATCCACAAAATCTTCAAGTAGCATTTTTGAATTCCCTTCAAATTGCATTTTCTGAATTGTCATCATCTATCGATAAAATTTTATCTGCTGTAGTATTCCGCTTTAATTCGGGAAATTCTTTAATGTATCCTTGATGCACATTATTCAAAATGCCTAGACTCAAGTAGTTTAGAAAATGTACTTTAATCCGGATAATAGGTACCGTCATACAATACCAACAACTATTATCTGATGTGAACAATACGAAAATTGGCAATTACTTGCACAGAACGATTAATCGGTCATTTAAAGCGAAGAAACTAACGAATTTTGTTCATGTCCTATGTCTGTTCATTCAATGTACAAAACTATTTATGAGTATGTACATATCGAACAGATTTCAAATACGAACAAATGATTTTTTGAAATGATTTTCCCATTCTCCTGCTCTTTTATTAGAAATCATAAAATTTCGAATTAAAAAAGTACAACACTGTTCATCCATTGCTGATGACTTGAAGTAATTGTTACTTAAAAATTTGATTCAGAAATAAATGCGTTGAAACGTTCATCATATATTTTCCCTTTTCCTTGACTTATTCTTCGAACTGAGCTATACATTGAAAGATTGATTCCATCCGTAAACAAATGCGTCTCTTGATTTAGACATAACTGTTTGCAGATCTCATTATACACTTCTACTTCTGATCATTAATTAATCCATTCACTCACTCATAGTTTAAAAACAAAGTCACATATAAAAAATTTACTTCTCCACTCATTTCGCAAAAGAATGAAATGTAACAAATCGACTGTTTAGGTCGATTGGAAATAGGATTTCACTTCGTATTTCTCACATTACTGAAAACAGAAATGTCCGCTTGGAGAATCGGGAATCGAGGATCAAAAATCACGTCGTATTATCTTCTTCGAGACAGACATCGGTTGTCATCGGTAGATGAGAATACATCATAGATTGAGAGGTGTGGAATGGAAATTATCTGGAATTATGCGGATTTGAGAATGAATATAATTAATTAGAGCGAGACTGTGACAAAAAAATGAACAAAGATAGAGATGAGATACCAATAATACATTTCGAAAAATATGCTTTTGATAGTTGGAGTATAGTCTTGTAATTTTTCTCGAGAGTTCCTAGCAAATTAATTACGGTCATTTCAGCTCCACAATTTTATATTTTTTACTTTTTTGATTGAAGTAACATTCAATGGATTCTCACCTTTCTTGATTTTATCTCAATTTTCCTTGCCAAAATAATTCTAATAATCTTTAACTTTTGACCATAACGGACATCCAAGGCCCTTTTTTTCCTTCAATTTTCGTTGTGACAAGCAGTGGGATACTGACTCTTTCTGAGACTGAAAAAGTGACAATGGAGTTTCTTCCTTATAACTATTCGCATTCAGTTATTAGTAACTGTCGAAATTTTTGATTATTGTAAAAATATTTTTTTCGGTAGTGATTAATGACATGATTACTAAACTTCATTCAAAGAAAAGGCAGGAAAAGAAAAGTCTGCAAAAAATATCAATCAAATTTTTCCTCACATTTCTTAGTTTCTAATCATTTGATAAAATTATGTTAATAAGTAAACTGGGAATGAATAAAAGAAATTAAATTGGATTAATAAATGACATTTCATTGATTTTCTTTATTCATTCATCACTGTGGTCATCTGTTGCGATTAAGGTATGACAAATGGAAGAGGAATGGAATTTCCTTGTTGAAATGAATCTTTAGACAAGAATGAAGTGAAACAAGTTGAATAAGAAGGAGATAAGGGGATGAAGAGTTGAAAAGGAGTTTTTGAAAAGAAGTGAAGGAGCTGAGTTAAGAAGAAGATTATGATCGAATGTGTTGAGGCATTAATAATCTTCATGTCATGGGAATGCACTTTGATACATCATATTTATGAACATTTTAAGCTTACTGATTTCTTAGAATCAGTAATATTCTTACCATATTGAAATGTTTGGTATAATTTTCTTCAGAATTTTCCATGATGCAGAATGTAGCAGAAATGGATGAAAAAAGATTAGTGCTGTAAGTTATGGAAATAAACTTTTACGTCACTAAACTCTAACAATGGGATGATGTCCATTGAAAAGTCAATTATGCAAATATCATTGTATCAAACTGGAAATGATTTCAAAAATAATATTTGAAAATGAAATGAATATAGAGGATACACTCATTTTTTGACAAATGGAATATTTTGTGAAAACAACAAATTGCTCCATATTTATCAGTTTGAAGGTTTTTCCTGCTAAAAAGCTATTGTTGAGAAACAATTATTGATGATAATTGCTGGACAATTACAGACACAATTATTAACACAAATAATTGTGTCTCAAAATGTTTATTTTCAAATAGAGATTTTGAAAATCTTTATTTTGAGACACAATTATTTGTTTTTTATTACCGTTATGTGCCAAAAATATTTTAGGCCTTCTTGCGCTACGACGATGTGAAAGTAATGTATGTTTAAATGGCGGAACATGCAAAGTAAACGATCAAGATCGAAGTTTCCAGTGCTTTTGTCCATATAATTTCGAAGGATTGCTGTGCGAGTCGGAGAAAGTTTGTACTTTGAAATGTCAGAACAATGGACTATGTATCTTTTCTGACGCAGGAAAACCAAAATGTAATTGCTCAAAAGGTATTTGACCTTTTTCATCATCAGTTCGTTCTTTTAAGGTTCGCAAAATTCAAGTTAAAACGATTAAGTCATGTATTGGTACACACAAATTTCTTCATACAACTTAATTGTCATTCTAAAACAAAGCATAGACATATCTATTTCTGAGTGACTAATTTACTTAATTGATTTTGCGGTGAATTAAGCAGCCAAGTTAATCATTTTTATTTATCGTTGTGGCGAATCACAGTACCTTTACACTAATTTGTTTCAATGGAATTTCATTGTGCATTTACGAAATTTTCTTTTGCTAAGGTGATGCTCCATTTGCAAGATGCGGCGTATTTTGAGTTCATAAAATGAGCATTTCGCAGTCCATATTTTTCGGTAATCGCATCTCACCCTTCATAGCTTCATTTCAGCGGAAGATTTGTGAGTACTGCAGAGATGAATTCAGTGATGTCATCCTAAAATTAATTTTCCTGAAGGAAAATTCTGATACAAATCTTTATTATAATGATTGATGAATTAAAGGAGAGAGAAAAAGGGACATAATGATAGAAGTTGCAGAATTTTCGGGTGAATTGTGTGAAATCGGCTCAACTGATTGTCAAGTTCAAGGTTGTTCAACTGGCGAAAGGTATATTTCCTCTTTGCTAATTAGACAGAAATAGCAGCTATTTGAACTTTCTAACTTGGTTAAAATGCCAATATTCATCATGATTTTAATTTTGTGCTAATAATAATAATCCAGAAGAAATGAAGTTTAATTTAACCTTGAAATCATACAATTTGTAGATGTGTAGTTACTGAGAGGGGCAAATCAAGCTGCATGCCTGATCCATGCATTCCAAATCCATGTCAATACAATGCAACATGCACACAAATCAAAGTAAGTGAGAAGTTTCAATTTGTGCAAATTTGTTGTGAAGTGAGAATTTCAAAAAGTGCATTTAGTCGGTTTGAAACGAAATTGAAGTCGATAATCAATGATTATTTGGCTCATTTCTTGTCTTATGACATGATTAAGCTAGACTAGTTAGCAGGATACATTCGAGTGTGCTTGTACGAGTGGATTCGAAGGTGCATTGTGCGCAAACGACATTGATGAATGTATGGCCACACCATGCAAAAATGATGCTATCTGTATAAATACTCTTGGCTCATTTATTTGTCTTTGCAAAGACGGCTTCCGAGGTCAATCTTATTTTTTTTTCAAATTCGTATCCCAAATTTAGAAGCTAAATGGAATTTTAAAATTTGTTTTACCCACAAAATTGTTTGTCTAGAAAGGTAAATGAGGATTAATTTTTTGGAACGTCTCAGAAAAATTTTCTCTCATTAAAGTGATATTAATTTCTTGGCTCGACTCATTAACTTTCTCATGATGACCAATTCTTCTTTTTGTGGAAATTGTAGTCTCTTTTCATCTTTTTCATACAGTTGCTTTAAAGCTCCACTAAAACATTTCTTTTTGCAATGTTTTAATAGAATTAGTTCGTTTCGAATCAAATTCATGAAATAACAAGAAACACCTATTTCAAATATACTTTTAGGTTCTCTATGCGAAGAGAATACATTATGTGATCCCAATCCATGTTACAATAATGGAATTTGTAGTGCAGTCAATGGCTTGTTTCACTGCGACTGTCAACCTGGCTTTACCTCTGATCGTTGTCAAGTAATGCTTATTTAGCTAATTATTGCCTCAACTAAATAGCGGATTTGGATAAAAATCATTTCAATTCATTAGATAGTGAAAATCATCAATTTTCTACAAACATTATTTCTTCCAAAATGGCTTTGAACTGTTTCAGATACGTATGGCAAGTCGTTCGACATTTGAATATAAAAATGATTTTTCAATTAAGAGATACATTCTGCCAGTTTCTAATAAATCATTCTGCAGTTCATTAATATGGGAACGACTATTTTCCTTAAAAAAATGAAAAAAAAAAAGCAAAAGAAGGATGAAAAAAGAAAAATATGAACATTAAATAAATTATTTTTAATCCCTTTCAAAGTATTTTCAAAACAAAATTTATAGGAAACTTTGGAAGAATGTAATTGCAAAAGTGACAAGCAAATTTGTATCAATGGAATATGCAAATGTCCTGCTGGATTCATGGTAAGAGTACTGATAAAAGATCTTTGAAATTGCAACTAGATTTCGAGAAAATGTCATGAGGAAAAAGTTAGCATAATTTTGACAAATTACAGGGCAAAGACTGTGATCAGCCACTGTCATGGTCATGTACAAAAAATGGTGGCTGTGAGAACGGCGGTAGTTGTCTCGAAACTACAGGTGGTTGCTTATGCCCACCTGCTTTCACTGGTATGCAATGTGAGCACGCTCTCGAATGCACTGTTGATGGGTATGTTTATTTTCTTCACCGATATATGTTTTTATAATTGTGCCGATACGATAAAGCAGACATATTTCCAACAGCTTCTATTTATAGATAATGAAAAATCTGTTTTTGGATTAAAACCAAATTGTCAGCTCGATCATATTTGTATTTCTTCATTTCTAATAACATTTTTCCAAATTTCAGCAATCCTTGCATGCATGGCAGCTGCACATGGTCTGCAAATGGAACTTTCTGCAACTGCAGAAATGGTTTTGAAGGAAAAAATTGCGAAAGAAATGTTTCAGAAGTTGATCCATGCTTGCAAAGAAATTGTAACACCGGTATCTCTTTTACTGTGAATGAAATTGTAAAAATTCTTTCTTCAATATCTTTTGGAAGTGAAGAAATCACAAATTGCTAGTTTTTCCAGTATCCTGTTAGAGTGGTGACTAAGCTTTATCAAAATTCGAATGATCCAAGTTACTTTACAACCTAAAGAAGAAAATCTAGGCAATGAGTTAAAATTATTAGTTATTTAAACAAATTTCCTACGCATATATCTTTTATCAAACTTTGCAATTGATTTTTCTATCAGGTCGATGCATAAATAGAGAAGGTTCAGCAGTTTGTTTGTGTCCGGATGAGTCCTCAGGCGAATTCTGTGAAAATACAAATATTTGTAAAACAAAGCCATGCATGAACGGAGGCGAATGTCATGCTGATTTTACAAGTAATTTATAGAAATTTGATTTGTTGTTTCTCAACATTCATTTCCTATTTTGTTATTGTATTATATTTTGCTTCATACAGTTTTTCCAATTCGATTTGATATTTTTGCACTTTGTTTGCTGACTTGAATTTAATTAGCTCCAAAAGTGCTCATACTTAAAGTCAGGATTTATCGGATGAATTAAGTAGCGGACTGAAATAATTGTTAAAAGAAAAAGGCAATTACAGAAATGCAAAATTTTTTAATACTTCGATTTAGATACATCTGGCTTTAAATGCATTTGTAATGAAGGCTTTAGCGGCACACGTTGCGAACTAGCAGCACACGTAAGTGAATGTTTGCCGGACTGCAGTATAGGTGAAACTTGTGAGCAAAGGAATGATACTTTCATTTGCGTTAAGGTAAAGGATTTGTTTATCATCAAAATAACATACAAAATGCCAATCATCAAGACTCTTCTGGAAAACTAACGTTTGCATTTGAAGTAATTCCGAAATGCTCTTCAAAGACAGATATTTTAGACTGGAATATCTTGTGATGATTGTGTGCATTCATTTCGATGTATTGAAAGTGGTAAATCTGCAGTATGTGTTTGTGACACGTCTTGGACTGGACCAAAGTGTGATAAGCGAATTGAGGTCTGTTAATTTCTTTCGTGATAGACACAATGATGCGGAATGATTAGATCAGTCAAATCTTAAGTATAAAGAATTTCTAACGCATTATTACATTATTACGCATTATTACACAGAAGTTCAAATCACTTTCAATCATATCCAACAGAGCAATTGAGGATGTATTATTCAGACCATTTATTTGATGCATTTATAGGAATGTCAAAATCTGTCCTGTACTTATTATCAGATATGTCGAAATGAATTTATCAATGGTAAAATGATAGCTTCTTGTGGATGTGCACCAGGTCTAACTGGAACAAATTGTACCATAAATACTGCCAAAACATTTCATACTAATTCATTCTTTCTTTATCAGTCACCAAATGACGGGTATGCTTTTTCTTTTTCTTCATTTTTTTCTATTAAGTTTTTTCGATAGTAATCGGAATAAAGTGCATTTTTATTCAATCCTTCTTTATATAATACATGGATCTCTCTGCAATGAAATTTATTCTTTGCACTTCTATGTTCAGTTTCATGTGCGATCTATTCTCAATTTGTTCCTCTGAAATGATAAACATAATTGAAGTTAAACAAAGATAAACTTATGAGAAATGAAAAAAAAAATTCTCTACCATTAAACTTTTTTTCAGGTTATCACAATCCGATTATACATTAAAAGTAACATTTCGAACAAGTGTAGATGATGCGCATATATTATCAACAGAAAATATCTTAAATGAAATACAATTCGCTTTAAGTATACGACATGGTTATTTATATGGCAACTTCACTGGTTTTGTTCACCGAAAATTATTGCCGTTTGTTGTAAATGATGATAACTGGTATACTGTATTATTCAATAATATTAATAAGGTTTGGAATTATATTTTAGAATTTTAATTAATTTCTTAAAATTATCTGATCATCTAGTACTTTAAATGTTAATGCGAATATATAAAGAAATCGATTGTGAATCGAACTTAAATAACACTCGTGAACTATTCAATCCACAAATTTATCATCTTTCAATGGTTCAAACTGTCTCTTTACCTCTTACTATTCTTGATTTTTGTTTTAGATATCAACATATAAAAGTTGCATTTGTTGATCACTTGATTAGGATTATTGTTGTAATGTAAGCAGAGCGAGTTTACTCAGAGCGAGTTTTTCGGAAAAACAACTTTGTGAAAAAGAAAGTTAACTATTAAGCCCAACAAATGAATTCAAAACTAGCTTATAACTATTTGTTGAAATGATTGAATTAGATAACGAGAAAAGACTTTGTGGTCCTTCAGTAATTTAGGAATACGAGCGGAGCGTAACTTATAAAATCTGATTTTGTTTATAAATATAGGTATATTTTAACTAACTAGATTTTCTTGAACCTGAGAAACCACGTGCACCAACAGAAAACCGTCCTTCCCATTTTTTTGGTCCACACTTAGTAATGATACACTTTTCTTAGTAATGACACACTTTTCTTATCAAATGCAAAGAATTTCAGTTACTGAAATTATAATTTTTCTTTCCACAATTTTATTGAAGTTTATCCTTTTCCAGATTGTTTCGTTAGAAATACGCGAAGGAGATTTTGTCTTATCTCGTCTTGAAATGAAGGAACGAAAAAATATGGGCATTTATTGGACACGAATAGGTAAAGGTCGCACAGATGGCTTCAGGGGTTGTATTCGTGATGTATTTATCAATGGAGAATTCATTAATATTCTCAAATCAGCGTAAGTATTATAAACATCAAAATGCAAGAACCAGTTTTTTCTAATTGTGGTCACCTGTGACCAACATTTGCATTGACTTGCGACTCAATAATTATTTAGTGGAAATTATTGAAAATTTTAAGTGAACTTTATATATTAAATTGTTAGCTAAAGCAATGGAATTCTGAATCAAAATTTGAACATTTACTAGAATTGCCAAATACAATTGCTCATTTCAGCAAAGTATTTGGAGTCATAGAAGGATGTCAACATCCCAAATTATGTTCTCCTAATCCATGCCAAAATGATGGCACTTGTATTGATCAGTGGGACGAATTTCGTTGTGAGTGTAAAAAACCTTTCTTATCACCCTATTGCATACAACAAACAGACGAAGTAACTTTTGGGCATGATAATTTAAAGTCTCGATTGGAATTAGATGCAGAAAAAAATCTGGACGATATTAAATTGGATACGAACATTGATTTTTTGATGAGGACAAACAAGCCTAATGGAACATTATTGTATCTCGGTGAGAAAGTATGTGGCATTTGATAGTATGTTGTTTCAGATTTCCATAAGTATAAAGTTATTTTTAACATTTGAATGTTTTTGCAAAGTCTGAGAGAGAAAAAGCAAAGAATATTTGTTTTCATAGATAAACACAAATTCAAAACAACTGACAAGCAATTAAGTTATGGAAGCCACAATGTGAACTATGATGGAAAAATTTCTCAAAGCATTTTCAATTTAGAATGGTGAAGATATCGGAACTTTCATAGCATTGGAAATTCTCAAGGGTTTTTTAAATATACGAACGCGATTAGGAGGGAAAAAAGTGTTTTCAAAAAATATACCAAATAGAATCGACGACAATAAAGTGCATTTGATAAGTTTGATCAGAGATCGGAATAATTTTACTGTAAGCTCCTGTTTTTATTTTTGTTTTTCTTTTCTAGTCAAGAATTACGCTTGCCTATTTTCTCACTTTCCTTCATGGAATATGCATTTTCAGTTATAATTTTGAGGTTAAAATGAATACATTACTTCATAGTGCAAAAATTTGATATTGAAAATCATATTCACCAGATGAGAAGATAATGCAAACTCACTCACTAAATGTTGGCTTGTCATTTTTACTGCTTTGCCTGTAGTAAATACAATTTATTTGCAGGTTACAGTGGATGATGATATTGCACGGATAAAATTCGATGTTGAAAATCGATTTGACCATCCGCTGCTAGCAGATACCTTAGTTTTGGGCAGTAGTGAAAATTTGTCTGTAGATGCATTTTCAAGTAGTGACTATTTCAAAGGGACACTACAAGATTTACATATCAACAGCTATTTGGTTCCTCTCACAACATTACCTACTGATATCAAAATAGAGCAGTTTGGCGTTCAGATCAAAGAAGATAATATTCTTCAGGTAGTTACATTCTTTATATTGGCATGCAAGAATAAAATGTAAAAATTTTTTCTTTTACTTTCTTAAATGTATTTGATGAGGACTGAATATATTTGATGAAATTGATGAAAACGATTTCTACACTTTCATCACTCACTAACTTTTAAGAGTTATGTTGCAAAATTAATAGTGTGTTGAAAAACAAAATAGTTCATTAGTTTAATATGATTTGTGTTTGCAATATTACTTCTGATCATGCACAATACGCACATTATTATTATTTCAAAAAAATTTCACCTCTTGATTTGGAATTAAAAAGACATTAACTCATAATACTTCAAATCTTTAAGGTTTTTCCAACTTACGGCAAGACAATTCTACGTCTCCGAGATTAATTTTTTTTTCTGCTCTACCTAAATCCAATTTTCATCCATTCTGCAGGGGACAATCTCGGATGATATCTGCAGTCTTTTGAAGCCATGTGTGAATGGAGAATGCTCAAATACTTTCAACGATTTTGAATGTATGTGTGAGTATGCGTGGATTGGAAAACGCTGCAATGAACGTGATCATTGTGCACTTTCATCTTGCAACGTGAATGCAACGTGTACTAATTATGATGGTGGTTATGTTTGTAAGTGCTTCTGTCATTTTGCATGATTATTGTCAAATGCTGTTTGAATCAATCTTACTCAATCTTCTGAGTGAAATTGAAAAAGAAAAATCATAGTGATGCGATGATTATTGATAGGCAGTTCACCAGCAACATTTGTGCCAACATCGTTCGCAAAATTTAAATTGGAGGATGGTGATGGTAGTGTTATGAAGGATATTTTGAAGCCTTTACAGATCAGTTTTATGCTGCGAACTCGTTCCTTATCAGGTCAAATTATTTACTTGGTAAGTTTTATTTTAATCTTGTTACTTACAGAATTTTTTCTTGTATAATGTATTAAGTTGTATTAAATTGAAGATGTTGAATTTTAGTAAGTCAACTGAAAAATTAGCGTTTTTCATCATTTTTGCAGTGCATATCATCTCTATTGCACAAATTTCTTTTCCAGAAAACTCAGAGGCTTTTCGTATCAATCTCGCTGAAAGATGGCTTATTTATCTATGAAGCATCAATGAATGGTAATATGAAAAAGCGAAGCACGAATCTGGCAATAAATGATGGTGTAATGCACACTATCGATATCAATCAGAACGGTCTTTATTTTGACGGCACACTTAGTGACAAGAAATCATCCTTATCTCTACCGATGAATATGTTTGATTTCAGCGATAATTTCATTTTAGTGGTTGGACAACAAAATGATGAAGTGCCATCATTCGATGTTAGTGAATTTTGGAAATTCTTTTCCCGTCAAATTTAATTTGCTCTGCTTCGAATTCTGTAGTTTTTAAGTGAAATTTTTAGGAATAAAACCAAAATCCGTTGCAGAGACTTTTTAATCAGTTGAACTCGTATTATCGACATTAGTTGTTTTCATTTGTCAAGTTAATCTCCTCTTCTGCATTGCATTGAACATGGCTTGCTGTCGTCTATGAAAACTGAATTTCAAAAAAGAGTTGTTCCTTTGATTTGTCTGTCGTCCATAAAAAAAAGAGTTAGGAGTTACCAAGGAGTAGTTCTGAAACAAAGTGATAATTAAATTGCTAATTGAATAAATCTCCATATTAAATCAAACATTATATTCAATACCTGTTATTGTGCAAAATAAATGATATCTAATACACAAATTTTTTTTAGGGCTGTCTGGAAAATGTACAAATTGGAAGAACTCCACCGATTTCATTTTTTATTAACAATGAAGCTGGTAATTTGCTAGAAAATACTACGCATTTCAAATTAAAAAAGCGTCGAAATATCATAGATAATCAGTGTTATGCTGAGAATCTCTGCGGTTTAGTAAATCCGTGTAAAAATGAAGCAATTTGTCATGATTTGTGGAATAAGCGAGTGTGCGAATGCCGACCTGGATTTACTGGCACTTTTTGTGAGGTAAAAGTCATATTTTAGATTTTGCTTACTCGGGAGGGGTGCATCTGGTACACATCTTATTCCAGCTAATCAATTTCAAATTCTTGATTTGCAACTTCTTATGAATTATTCAGGAATGATTGCTTGATAGAAGAGTTTTGATACAAGTAAATATTCCAATATTTTCTTATTTTGCAGATAAGAATTGACAGATGTGAAAATCACATCTGCCAATTTGGCGCATGCATTAATGGTATCGACGAATACAGGTCAATTTGAATTTTTCTTAATTAGTGCGTAATTAAAAAAAGACAGTTTAAAAATAACAGATGTAATTGGTCCAATGCTTCGTAATATCAAAGAAAAATGCAGAATAATAAAGCGAAGAAATCCAATTAAAAGTTTGAAAATTATTATTGTTTCCTGTTTCGTTGCAGCTGCGTGTGTTTACCAGGGTACGATGGACAATTTTGCGACAAAGAAATGGATTTATGTAAATTATCGCCATGCTTGAACGGTGGAAACTGTACAATGGCAAAAGGCAGATACAATTGTAATTGTCCAGCTCATTTTGTCGGATCACGCTGTCAAGCACTCGTAAGAAATTTGAATAGATTTTATAAGAAATCAATAAAGTGAACGAAATTATTGAATTGAATAGGTGACGTAGAATTAAAATTGGAACGATATATTAAGATAATAATCGCATTAAGAAACATCGAAGTTATCATTTAACATATGTCTTTTTAGAAATCATCAAAATGTGTTCCTTTGCCATGTGAAAATGGAGCGAAATGTACAGTAGTCGAGGTCAGATATTATTCTTTGTTTGAAGGAAAAAATAATGATATTTCTAAAGCAGTGAGAATATGAAAGAAAGAATTTTGAATTACATTTAAAATAAAAGCACTGAAAGTTGCGAAAATAATGAATAAAACTAAATTAACTTCAGAAAAATAATCACTGTCTTCTGTTAAAGGTATCACAGAATTTCCCTGGAGAGTTTTTTATACATAAATATCCCAATGGAAGTTTCAGTAAGTTCAACCAAGGAAGTGCTTCATTGTATTTATATTTTAGGATACGTTCAAATGCGACTGTCAACCAGGTTTTGATGGTATACTTTGTGATGTACAAGAAGATCCTTGCCATTCAAATCCATGTAAAAACGGAGCGACATGCTTATCAAAAGATGGCGATTTCAAATGTATATGTGTCAGTGGCTATGAGGGTAATTGTTTTATTTAAATTATCCTATTTTCAAAACATTGTCAAATCAGTATGGGAAATAAGTTATCAATATATGTAAGTTCTGCTTGCTCATTTGAGGCTTCACAATATATTCGAGCTATTCTTTTGCAGTTCAGAATTTTCCGCTTGAAAGAAAAAAGCACAGCGAAGTGAGAAAAGCTAATAAGATTTCGCAAATCTTTTTATAACGCTTGTGAGCAAAAAAAAAAAAAGAGAAAAAATCCAAAGCTTTTTTGCTATTTAAAACCATTTTATTTCATTAGCAAATATATATATAATATAAGAATTATTGCGCAAGAAGTGATCTTGTGCACTACGATAGTAGTTAATAAAATCTGCTCTCGCTGTATAATTTAAACTCAATAAGATCAGCTATAGTCTTAGAAAGGCCATCAACTGTTCTTAATAAAGTTTTAAAAAATAATATTCAGTAGTTTCATCATTTTATGCAATGTAATATGCAATTCATAATTTTCATGATATCTTCTCAACTTACTTATTCAACTCATTTGCAGGTCGAATTTGTGATGAAATGAAAGATTACTGTAGCATATCACCTTGTGTTCATGGAGAATGCAAAACAGTAACTGATAACTTCTTGTGTGATTGTGAACTCGGCTGGAGTGGTGAACACTGCGATATTGATATCAATGAATGCATGCGATTTCCTTGTGAACATGATGGTAACTGCACCAATACACTTGGATCGTATCAATGCAGTTGCGATAGCTATCATTTAGGTTATTTTCTGTTATTCTAGTGAAATTTCGTTTAACTCATCGATTTTTAAAATCATTTCAATTGTTAAAGCTTATAAGCTCAACATTCTACTTGGAAACTATTTACATCAACGAAAAAAATGTGTTTCGGACTCCTTTTATTAGTAATTCTTCTACGGGCCACTAAAGATATGGAGAAACTTTGATTTTTTGATTTTAATAAGTCCCAACATTATAACAACATAAAATGGTGATTGCAAAATCTTTATTTAATACTGATTAATTCTGAATTTCAGGAGATCATTGTGAAATAGTGGGCAGTTGTGTACAGGAACCATGTGGTGAGAACGGTGATTGCATACAGCAAACATCAACTACACATTCATGTGTCTGCAGACGAGGCTATACCGGCGATGCATGTGATATAATGATTGATTATTGCAATCCAGATCCATGCGAGAATGGTGCTACTTGCCAAAGATTCATTGGTGGCTTCAACTGCTCATGCTTAGCTGGTTTTACAGGTTATTTGATATTGATAAGGACTGAAAGCTTACTTAATTAAGAATTAACATATAAAGAACCGAAGATTTCAATGCATATTTTGCTATCACTCACTATAATTATCCTATTTCCAATCCACTTAATTTCTTGGGAATGAAATTTGGAGATTTTAATCCTTTTTCAAAATATTGCTCAAATCGCATAAATAATTGTGGGAAGGAAAAAAAACTTCTTCTTTCGATATAAGAAATTTCAATTACCGAAGATAAATAAACGAGATTTTTGCGATATAATTTTTTTTTTTTTTTTGACATTCAGAAGTGTCATTAGCTCGTTCAATTCAACTTTACATAAATAAATATACGTCAAAAAGTGAATGTTGACTGATTGAAGGAGAGACATGCTCAGTGGATATCGATGATTGCATCAATGAAGTATGCCAGAACGGTGGACGTTGTACGGATCGCGTGAATGGATACGAATGTGACTGTGAAGGTACAGGTTATCAGGGCACCCACTGCACTGAGGACATCGATGAATGTGAACTGGACATTTGTGCATATGGCAGATGTACCAACTTGGTTGGCTCATATGACTGTGCTTGTGACATTGGTTAGTTTGTTTGGTTGTAGAAATGAATATGAATGAGTGTGAGAAAATCTGCGATGAACCATCTGTTTTAGGGTACATCGGAAAGCGATGTACTGTAGAAGATCCATGCGTTCCGGATAGCCTGAATCGAACGAAACACGACTGTGTGCATGGCGCATGCGTTCGTCCTGCAATTACCATGAAGAATGGTCAGGAAATGGCAAATTATGAATGCGAATGTGAGTTCGGCTATGGCGGAGAGCACTGCATCCATTTAATCGAGAAGAAAAGGTATACTGCCTTACTTCATTTGGACAAGTTTATCACTTTTCAATTTCTTATTCCTGCTAATTGATTTCTTCAATACTATCAATTGACATGGAATATGAGATTCTATTCTTCACGTACATTTCAGTGTGTTGTGCTGTGTGTCCAAGACATGGAAATTTTTGTTGTATTTTCAGTACTAGGTCAGTCAGTCTAGATACGAATTGCAGAATTTGTGAAATATTTATAGCTCAACTTTTGCATTATTTCACTGACCTAAAGAATTGCGACTGAACTGATGATAATAGGGCCGTATGAAAATAGCATGGCGATTATAACTTGGAGTTTCTTTTATTAATTTAGTAATCTTTAAGATCTGTATCACTGAGTTACATAGTTGGACCGATACTGGCCTTTATAATGGCACTGTTCATCGTTGGTTTTGTATTATTCGCAGTAATAATGATTCGTGGACGACGAGCAACTCAAGGTACTTATAGTCCATCGCATCACGAAAGTAGCATTTCACGAATGCCGGTCAGTTTTAAAATTTAAAAAAATTAAAGAATACAAATATAAAATTCTTTTATATTTATTGCTAATTTTCATCTGATTACTAAACAGAAAATTTGGAAAGAAGTGGTTTAAAATTCTTAACAAATCTGCATAAATAAAAATGAAAATATTCCTCTTGGCTCTTCAAATAACGTTGCAAGTTCTTAACTAATTGCTTGGTTTTAGAAAGTAGTGATAATGAAGGGTTAATAAATAAAATGATAAAGATATATCTATGTAAGCAAAAATAACAATATACAGATTTCTCTGTTTCAGATGAATTCAATGCTCAAATCTCCACCTGAAGAGAGATTGATATAATAAAAACAGAGTATTATGACAACTCTTAAAGTAATCAATTTGTATCATCTTTCTCCTTTTTACGGGTTTGAAATATGCCTTTAACTGTTCCCCGAGTATTTTTGTAACAGAAAAATATTTTTTTGCATGCTTCTATTATTTATGCTCTTTATGAGGCCAAATATGTATTGAACATACTTAATTAGAGTAATTACTTATCTAGCGTATAATAAATTCTGTTGAATGCGCTTAACTGAAAAACTTTTATGAGTACTGAATATGCCATAAGTTTCGTCCAATCAAACATTTCAAATTAAGTGTTACTGTTTATCAAGGTTGATTGTTTTGATTGTTAAGTTTTTTCCGCTGTTTTGATGAAAAATCATAAAAATATGGATTTGTGTTTCAATGGCTTTAAATTCATTCGTTTCTCCATCTCTAATTTCTGGATATATATAACACTGTAATCTCTTTCTCAAAGAATAATTTGGCATAATGATTAATTAGGTTGAATCAATAATATTCGATAATGCCAAGCTTGAAAATTCAGCAGGACATTGTCGGCGAAAGCCAAAAAGTGTCAGATAGTATCATGACAATTACTGTAGATAAAGAGTGCTAAAGGTCAAATGGGGCGGCATAGTTTCAGAGAGATGAAAAATATGTTTTCCGCCATGCTTGTCGCCAAACACTCTAATTAACAGGTAAATAAAGCGAGATCATGAGGCATCAAATTGGAGATCAAGAAAGGAGGGATTTCGAAAAGATGTATAAGGTTCGGATTTGGAGTAGAAACATCTTATTCCACGAGTTGGAACGAGCACCAGTGTTCCGTGCGACACTATGCCACAACAACCCCAGCAAAGTTGGGTCGAGTCGACACAACAATCAACAATCAAAAAGCAGTATTCATTCTACGAACGACAAAGTGAAGAATACGTAGTGTTAATTCCTCGATAGTAGTTTATTCCACCCTTAAAAATTCTCTCTTCAACTAGGAATTGTTTCTTTCGCAAAAATGGGTAAAAAATTTCAAAGTTTTATGAGCAAAAAGGATTTCCATCCAAGCTCATTGCGGAATATCAAGAAGGTATGGCAGGCACGTCAAAAAGATGAAATGGAGAAGAAACATCAGGAGGAATTGCGAGCTGCATATGAACGGGAACAAGAAATGCTGAACAACAAAGCTCTTCTAGGAGATGAAAAGGCACGCATGGGTCTTTCATTCATGTATGATGCACCTCCTGGCCTTAACAAGAAGGAAGAGGACAAAGCCAAGCCGAAATTCAAATGGCAAGGAAAATATAATGCACCGAGGAAAGACTGGGCCAAGAACAATGATGCCATAATTGATCAATCTTTCGGCATACAAATGCGTAATGTTCGAATGTGAAATGTCACACATGGGGACATTTTAACACAGATCATGAATTTTCGCCATACAATATGAGTGGAAACTTCGAAAATCCTGGATATGCAAACGATCCATCGGATTTGTTCAAGCAGCTGCATAAAGATCGTACAGAAGGAAAGAACTCGAAAAACGAAAACAAGAGAAACCTTAAACTTCAACCATCCAAGAAATAGAGCCTTCAACTTCAGCATTTCTGAAGTTGAAGGCTGTATTTCTTCATGTTGTTAAAAAGAAACATCGAAAGCAAAAAAGTGATTTTGATGAATCGTCGATGGGTTGTTCATGATGAAAGATGGGAAAAATTGAAAAAGACGAGGAATAGAAATTTCTTACTCCTTCAAAACACTCCAATTCATGCACTTCTTTAGGACCAAGACATGCCATCGAAATATCTAAAATATCTCGTAATAAATTAATTGCTGCATGAATATCTGGATCTTCTGCAATATGTCCCTTGCCTCCAGTTATTGCCTGAAATAATCTTTTTATTGAAGAACTTTACTTGATATCATTTGAAAGTGCTGCATTATAATTTTTCAAATTTTTAAGAGATGGAATCAATTTATCGGGAGTCTCTGTTACAATAGATGAATGAATCATTTGTGTGAAGCATTTCCTGTTGAATAAATTGAGATGAATGCATACTTGCATTGATATCTGCATAGCTTTGAGACGTTCATATGGTATCGTATAATGATCAATAGACTTATCAAGCATCACATCTAAACGTAGCGGATCATGTTTCTTGAGCTTTTCATCTGCCAACTCAAGGGCTTCCTTATAAAAATTCTGGACGTGGGCACGCAAACCTAAAATCAAGTCTTATTTTAAATATAAAACACGTTGCACAAATATGGTCAATTTGGAATACTTATAGAGACACAATACCTCAAAATACGGAAGTCACGAAGTTATCGTAAGCATAGCATGCTCAAATTTATTATTAATAAGCATTCAAGATTTATTAAAATCCTTATTAACGGATTTTATAATTGAGACATCTAAAGTTAGCCAAAATGCAAAGAAGTTCAATTAATCGCTAGATTATCTGTTTCTGTATTTCATTGAATGGATATCTCACTAAATGACAGATCGGTATATATTTCATCCCTCAGCAACAACGAATATTTGATGAAGAGGAAGAAATTGAAATCCAATAAAAAATTTACCAAACAATTGATCATCATTGCAATATCTGCGTAATATCGAAACTAATAATCGCGAAGTTTGGTAAAATTTTTAATTCAATATTTTCTGCAGCGAGTAGGTTATCCATACCATACAGTTCAGAAAACGATTATAATTTATAAGTTTCACCAGTATCTTCAACTTTGCTTGCATTGTATGATATTAAACTGTTTTATGAATATATCCGAAAATTGTCGGTTAGCAAGTTTTCCGCTACAAATGATGGTGGCAAAAAATGGCGATGATGATGAACGTAGATGAATGTCATGTTTTTCCCTAATTTTATCTAACCTTAAATATTCAGATTACATTCTGACAATTTTTTCTTCCTGCTTCTGTATCAAGCAGTAAATCAGAATATTATACCAAATATAATTCCTTGAACTAATTCTTACCAATTCATTCGCCAAAGTTGCGAACTTTGGCAACATTATCTATTCTACTTGGAATTTCAGTCGCTTAAATAACAAATGTAATTTGCCTCAATTCTATTTATAGCCAGCTAATAAATATATCCGAAATTTCTTTGAAATTACTCATTGCTTTTCGCTACTTTCAACGCGGATGATCAATTTTGATTGGAATTATTTTGACATTATTTCTACTTTTGCGGTAGGGTTGTGATACGATACGACAAATACATTGGAACTATCAACAGCTTATCCTTCAGAATATTTATTATTCCTTCCTTTGAATGAATATTGATAATGTTAATTAATCAGGAATGAAAAGAGAAAAGAGAAAAATATTTCCATAACAATTTGGGCGAACTACTTTGATGGACCCTGTGGCCTAATGGATAAGGCGTCGCCCTCCGGAGGCGAAGATTGCAGGTTCGAGTCCTGTCAGGGTCGGGATTTCGTCATTCTTTATGGTTTCGTGTGAAGTAATTAATGAGGCAAAATTATCCTGAATCAAATGGGGATTAGCTCTTTAGTTCCAGAATCAATTAGTATGGATTGGACTTTTCTAACCGGTGATCAACTGAGGTTCTTCTTTCACGCATCTTCATATTAGTTCCCAGAGATGTTTCATATCAATAGACTTTTAATTTCGAAGTTATTTATCTGATTAGCTAGATTTTACAAGAGCTCTGAACTCTGAAAAATTCAAAACTGTCGATCCTGTCCTTTTGGACTTTCTTTACCACCCCAATATTACTTCTGCATTATATTTTCTATGCTTATTAACAATATACTATGTCATTACTACACTGCTGGGTATTCATAATCTTACTTTTCTCAAATATTCCACATAAAGAAAGGCGGCATAACTGTGTGCTTATCCATAGACTGAATGGTACATATTCATGTACATCTATACTCAAACATGCTGTTTTGATTAAACCTTTATTCCCGATAAAATATCTTGTAGATCTATTCCAATGTATAAGACAGTATAGTAAGAAAAAATTGCTTTTCATACAGTAAAAAAACTACAATCAAAAGCATTAATCTTAACACAGACCAACAAAGAACAGAATATCAACATATCACAGATTCAAAACATGAAATATAAGCAAAATCTGAAAATCAGAACTTAAATCGCCGGAATACATCATCTATTTCAACTATTATAAATTAATAAATCTCCAAGATTTCTTTCCTACTAAAACTACTTTGAATTAAAATTGAATATCAAATTTTACTGCAAATCTCATGAGAAAAGTAAAAATTTCGTAAATATTAATTTATGTTCCTTAACCAAAGACTTAAAATTCCCATTTATTTAAAGCTTTTTTTTTTGTACGAAAATTAAAACTTTTTTCAACTCCAATGCCTTTAATTCTTTATTTTTTTGATATTCTTTTTACTTACGTGGAATGCAAAAAAAAAAAAAAAAAGATGTGAAATCTTTTCCTGTGATGGTTTTTTCATAGTTGACAGGTTAAAATCTTATTAAGAAATGGAATGAAGTAACCAAGATTTCAGAAAAATGTACAACAAGAACAGTAATTATAATCCGTTTTTCATCTTTTTTTTCTATAATACATGGATGCATACACCATTCACAATTCAGGAATGGTACTCTTATAGATTATGCTTATCAATTGCTCGCATTTCAGTCACACTTAATTTCAAAACAGCACCTATTGCCTTCAGGATGTGTTTACGACGGGAAGAACTATCACAATGTAGCAGTTGGACGAAAATGTTCCGTAAATACTCCATATTTGAATCGACACTTAAAAATTTCAGTTTTCCTGGAATGAAACTTGACATGCAAGTAATAGAACAATTCGTAGGAATTTTGAATTGCTTAATTTTATTTATCACAGAAATAAAAATAAAAAAGTTCAATGTGCAATTGTTGTCAATATCACAAGTTTAATTCATAGCAAAAATGTAGAAATACAACTGAAAGGTCAAAATTTTGGAACTTTATTAAAAAATTACTAACCTTCCAGGATTCTGATCTCATCTTTCAATTTCTCCACCATTTCGAAATGTTGCAAATCTTTGGTCAGAGATGCTTGCTGGATATCTCGAACATTTAATTCTGCTGTATGCATAGCATTTCTAAAGTTCAAGTTCATTTCATATTGTTTTACCTAGTTTTATTTAAACACTAGAAAGCAAAGTGAAGATGAACTAATGGAGACTTTTCCGATTTATGAAAAGCATAACTTGCATTATTCGAGAAAATAATGATAGTTAAAATTAAACGCAGTTGTTTTAAAGGAAATCTAAGCAAAGCACTTCTCCAAATTCAATAATCTGTTTAATAAGAAATTAAGTAAGAACCTTAACTCGATTATTTGTTTCTCCCTTTTGACAAGCTGCTGTTCATAAAATATATTACGAGTTTCTATGGCAGTCGTAGTTTCAGGAACGAAGAGAACTTGGGTGTTATTTGGTGAAGTTGATAAAGGTTCTAAAACTTAGTAGTATTGTTTGGAAACAGAAAGAATAGAAAATCACTACTAGTACAAAAATCAGAAATTGAAAAGTATTCGAAAAATGACTAATTATAAGATGAAATTGCAAAAAAAATTAAATATCGGAAAAAAAAAAAACGAGATTAATGAGAGACTGTAAATACTAGAATACTAAATGGAACGTTCCTTCCAATATTAAAGTATAATTTATTCAAAAACAAACAGTTAATCTTCTATTAATATAAAGAAATAATGATTTACATTATGTATAATCTAAAAAAGTAAAAATTGAGCTCAAAAAATCGAAAAAAAAATGGAAAAGCAAATTATTTGTACGCTTTCGCCACTTTCGCAGTTAAAAGAACTGTACAAAAAGAAAAAAAAATGTTATGAAACGTTACGAAATGATCATTTCATTGCTGACAATTGTTTTATCATATATTTTTGATTTACCTAAATTGTGCTCATCCACTGCATTTGAGCAAGAATCGACATCACTTAGTGAATGGTCCATTACATTCCGAATTTCTATAAATAAATAAAAAAGTCTACTAATCATTAGAATTTATGAGCTTTTTTTTTTAAAAAAAAAGGAACAATATGAAGAAACATTAATAGAAAAGAAAATTTATTATCAATATTTTAAGACATCTCATAACAGAAGCAAAATTCTCGTGAAGTAAGGGAATTAAGAAAATGGATATTTTCAAAATTCATGTGAAAATCAATAAAATTCTTAAAGAAAAATAAAATTATGACTGAGTTCTGACCAATATACTAAAAACTGAAAGCAAACCTCCACTTCGTCGTTCATCAATAGACACAATATTTTCACACACATTACATGGACGATTTTTTCGATGTTTCACTAATCGTAATGGGGTACCTTGTGGAGGATCTATTGGATCAACATTTGGCTGATTTCTTACCGATGCTAACATAGCTCTTGAATTCATGAATGAATATTAACTCCCATCGTATTTAGCATATGAACAGCGCTTCATAGTTTTTTGAATAAAAAGATTTTGTATTTAATTCGGACAGAAAAGAAAACGCATAACTAATTGTTAAAATTTGCAAAATACATTAAAACTTAAAAATTCATTTAAAAAAATTTTCTGAATCCATTTTTTCCAAATGAATTTGTTATAAGTCGTGGAATTTTTGAAATTCATGGTCTTGTGTTATCTAAAAAATAAGCAGCAATGGTAAAAATGTCTGCTATCTCTGAAAATACTGAACACTAAAGTTTTATCAAGTCAAACATATGAATTTTAATACTTTTGCCCAAAATTAAGTCATCTCTATCCAACAACAAAAGAAAGAGAAATACTTCGTGATTTCCAATTCATTTTCTTTTTCTGCTAGAATATCTAGAGCCCGGATACGCTGTTTTTGCATCTCTGATTCCATTTCAGCAACTGAAAAGATTAAAAAAAGAAAATGAGGAAATGACTGAAGAATCAAAAAATCAAAAATAAAGCAATGGAAAAACTGAATGACTAAGTAAATGGAAAGACTGAGAAAAAAAAAAGACTTTTGGGAAATGAAAATGAAAATGAGTGCAACAATAAAACTTTTCATAATAAAGAAAGTTTTCAAACTATGTCAAACTAAAAGCAATGTTATGTTGCATAACTATCAGAAAATAATGCGTGTAAGACGGATAATTTGAAATGAAATTCATAAATTGTAAAATATTTGACCCCTTTGATGCATTTGATTGCGTAAATCAGAAGCCGAATTTTCTTGTGCTGCTTCCATTTGGATAATTTTAAGTTGCAGTTGGGTTGTTTTCTGAAATATATTTTATGCAGCAGCTTTTTATACAGCGGAATATAGTTTATATATTATTATTTGAGATACTTCTAAACACTCACCTGCCAAATCAAATAGCCCTTAAAATGGATGGCGCTTGAGCGGAAGACTTATACTCAACCGTTGCATGACTTGTGTTTAAAAAAAAGAAACCTGGCTGCAACGAGTAAGAGAGTCCTTAAGGCAATTTATTTGGACATTAAGATTAAATTAATCATTTATTGCAAAAACTCACTTCTTCATAGCCGTTTTTTGCATTTGCATGATCAATTTCAAGAGAATGAAGTTTATCATGAAGCGAAGCCACTACTGCACGCATATGTCGCAAATCTCCTTCTGCCGCTGCACAAAATGAACATTCGCTTATAGGTAATAAAGATAATGTACGTGGTAATTCCGTATCTTCCAAACAATCAATCTGGAAGATTGAAATCAAAATTATAAAGCTAATTGCTTTATGCTAAATTTGATTAAAAGCATTGAACGCTGTATTTTTGACTAACTTAAACTTTCGTAATCGCCTTTCAAAACTTTATAATATGGTTTCTGTTTAAATGATATCTCTTCCAAGCCTAGCAGTTCTTCAATTAATGCCAACTTTAGCTTACGAAAAATCATAAAACAAAATATTCAGAATTATTATTCTCTTGACTATTCTGGTATTAGTACGAATATAATTTGCGAAAAAAAAAAACCGCAGTTTTAAATGCTTCGTCTCATTTCGCATTTCAAAATAGATTGGGTCAAGTGAGTCTAAACTATCCAATATATATATATATATATATATAGCAAAGAAGAAATTAAACCAGTGAATTCTATAAATGCCGGTAAAGATTTTTATTACTGAAAGCAGTCAACTTGAGATGTTAATTAAGCTAGCGACAGTGACTTTTATCCTAAGTTTTAAGAAATGAGCGTAATCTAGAAGATAATTATTTATTTATGCGGACAACTACATAAAAGAAAATATTAAGTGAATAAATATATGAAAGTGGAAATACAAAGATTCCATACGTTCACAGATTTGCTTTTTAGCACTGCTTGAGTTTTCAATTTGTATTTTTCGAATTCATTTTTCAGAATTTCATAATGCCGTTTCTGTTCACGCGAAGTTTCTTCCAGGCCCAAGAGCTCTGCAGTTGACACCAACTTTAAACTCATAAAAGAAAAGTAGAACATCAGATATTCAAAAAATTTTATGTTAATTTCAAAAAGATAATGTCCAACTAGAGCAGTCCGGATTTTTTTCTTTCTTATTTAATTTTTTGTATAATTCATGCAGACTTTACTTTAAAACAAAATAAAATCAAAAAAAAAAAAAAAACTTGGAATACCATAGAAATTAATCGTCTTTTTAATATCGCGTAACTTCTGAGCATTTTTTATGAAATTCTGCTCCAGTGATTCGAAAGAAATGGACTCATTATCAGTTTCTTTCACCGATTTTGAAGTCTAAATATATAAATTATGTGAGATTAAATAAATCTTTCTGCATTTAAGAAACAAAAATGTTGAGGGAAGAGTACATATTTGGTAAAGTTGTTCTTTTTATGTAATCATTTCAAAATTGTTCTTCAATGAAAGCAAAATTCATTAGAATTGTTATGCAAATTTTAAAGAATAATAATGCAAGAAATGTTTCGAAATCAGGAATATGGATTCTGTTTTATTTTATTACCTTTACCATATTAAACATAATTATTATTCTGAACGATGAGTTATGCACTCACTACTGTTTTTCGCCTCACCTCCCTTCCTAGAAAAATTCGTACCAATTCCAGTTGTTCTTCGATCGTACTTGAAAGTTTCTGTTTGAATCTTCAAGAAATTCTCAAAACTATTTTTCAGATGAAATCAAAATTCATTAAAATTATATTGAGAAGCAAATTTACCTTGAAAAAAGCATTCTCGTCTTCCAAAATCCTATTTTTTTCTTCCAGCTGATCCACTTTATGCTGTAAATCTGCACGAATTCTATTAAAACTGCCAATTTCAACTGACATCTCCTGCAGCCTGCATTAAAATTTGAACAAAAATTAAAAGTTACTGCAATACACAAGAGACTCTTTGAAATCTGCAAAATAACCTTTGTTCCAATTCATGCAAGCGATTTTCCCTTTCATTATTCATAATCTCCATCAGCTTTCTTTTTAGTTCGGTAATTTCATTTTTACTGCTTTCCTGATGTGAATTTCGTTTAGAATTTCAGAAAACTGTCCGTTTAAGAGTCAAAAAAGAAAGAAAAAATTTCAAGACTACAGATTGTCAAACATATTATTTGAACTCCTAAAAATAAAATAAAAATAAAATTTTACCTTTACATCTTGAAGTTCACTTTCCAGCACCTGTATAGCTGGTGTTTTCTCAGCTCTTTTCTTCCAAAATTCTACTTCATTTTGTGTCTTGCAAAGTTCTTCTTTCAAAAAGACAATATCTGCTTCCAGCAGTTTGGATGCTTCTTCTTTATCACGTAGTTTTTGATGCAATTCTGTGATCTACAATTAAAATCATGGTCCAAACGAATAAAGTTTTAAACAATCGTTTTTATTTATAACTACATATAAGAAAGAAACAACGGAGAAATTATGAAGTTATTAATAACTATATCGAAAAATCCATTGATTTTTTCCTTCTATTGATCGAAAAATAATTGATATTTTTTACTTGTTTTTCAAGTTGTCCTGAATTAACGCATTCTTTTGCATATTGTTGTTGAACAGCTGCTAGAACAGAACCATGGTCTGATAATTCTTTTTCACGATCTCCTTCTATAAGTTTTATTTTTGATCGTAACTCCTATAATTAAAATAATAATCGGATATATGTCTGCAAAAGACACAATACCCAAACAATCAAATTCTTAATACATCCAATATTAAGTTTTCCATAAACGGAGACAAAGAATTCGAATAAATTATTCGGAAAAATAACTTACCAACAATCTAGTTTCTAATTTTTCAGCTTGAGCCTCAGTTTCATTAGCAGCTTTTGCCAGTCTTTCCTTCAAAACTTCATTTTCGACCTAAAAATTCAAAAAAGAATTTGAAGATATTCTAATCATGGTTACTTCAGTTTGAACTTCGATGATTATTCAAAATACGAATAAATCTTCCATTGGGATAAATCAAATAAATCAAAACAAAGACATTAAAGATAAGATTGCTTTTATTAATTATTTATTAATGTATCATAGTTTTTGATGAGAAATTCATCTCACATAAAATTCCTGATTTTTCATTGAAATTAGTCAAAAATTAGGCACACATTCATTTGCAATAAATAATTAACTTAAATTTAACCGGAAATAAAAATTATGCTTCTACTTACCAATAAAGCTTTTCTGTCAGATCGAAAAGCAGCTTCTAGTCTATTTTTTTCAGTTATTAATACTTCTAAAGATCTTTTTAGAGTGTCGATTTGGTCTTCCTAAAAAAAAGAATCATTCTTACAACACGCTTTTCTGAAGATCAGAAAGTGCAAACACAAGTTTCATGATATTAATTCATCCAGTTAAATTCGAAATTCAATTAAAATGTCGAGAACAAAAAATAACAATAGCTTAAACCTTGGAAAGCACTTTTTGTTCCGTATTAATTCCAAGACCAGATGCTTCATCTTGCACGTCGTTTTGCGACTTCTCAACTGAAGTTGTAGCTTTTGTAATAAAAGTGATTACAATTTAAGTAATGACCTCTAAAAATTCATTTCAGAATTCAAACGCACCTGGCTGTAAGCCCAAAACTTCAATTGCTGTCTGCAAAGCATTCTTTTCAGCACTGAGTCCCTTGTAGGCGCGAATTAGATCTGAAGAACATCAAATTTACTAATGGAAGACCAAAACTAAAGAAAAAATAACATAACATAAGACAATTCATTATTAAAATTATAAAATGAGAGGAAATGTAACACATGTTAAGCACACGGAACAAATTTATTTTTCAAATTATGCACCTTAAGAAATCATAATTCCTAAAGTTCAATTATATCATTAAAAATATTCTAGACCTTTCAGTTTATTTTCATAATCAGCAATTTGAAACTGCTGTTCTTCTATTTTCTTGATAAGATCTGAACGATTTAGTTTCACTTTGTCGTTACTTCTCAACATTTGTGTCTTTGTGTCTCAAACCGACACAGATTCGAACCTGCACAGAAAACTTTAGTAACAAGAGGAAGCTTACCTACACCTTATCCTTACATTGACAAAAAACTGCAGACTGTATAGAATTTCATTAAAGAAAAGGGATAAGAAATTAAAGCGATGGAAAACTTTATAATCAAAGATTCTTATTACTCCAACAAATTTCACCAGTATAAAACAAATCTGGAAAAAGATTCTTAAATATCTTCTGATCAAAATGTCAAATGAGTAACTTGAGATTGATTGCTTTGAAAATCACGTTTCGTAAAAATATCCATCTTCAAAAAAAAAAAAAAAAAAAAAAAAAAAAAAAAAAGAAAAATAAAGAAAAACCATCGAGGATGATTCTGAAAATTAATATTCGTAATCCTTCTTGACTAGAAATCCAACAAAAATTATAGTAAAAGATGCCACTTAAAACTAAAAGGTTCTGCATTAACATCACATTAGAAAAATGCAGATTTTGCACTAACTCTGGTAAATTTGAATTTTCATTGCATCATATGCAGTCAATCTGAAAAATATTCGTGGTATCGCAACTACCACATTCCGAGAAATATAGTGCATTACAACGTCAGTAAATTCTATCATCAGCACAAAATACCAACATAATTCTATTAGAACAAAAATAAACGCCATGAACATACATAATACATGCTCCTAAAACACTCAATTTTCTGATCCTCTCAAATAAGATGATAACAGCAGGAGGAAGTACCTGAAGAATTTATAAGGTTATGAAATTCTAAAACCATAGTTGGGCAATATGAATTACGCAATCTGCAATCCAACTGATAAAGAATTTGAACGAAACGTTTTTTCAACTAGCATCGAGAGTCTCATTTGAATAAACCTTATAAAGTGTGATTCTGAAAGATTGAACTAGTATATAAAGTAATTCGATACAATCATAGATAAAAAAGCTGAAAATTCCAGAGAAGTAACAATTAATTGGAATAAATAGTTTCAAGCAGACTACACTACTTGAATAATAAAATTATCGTAAAGGAACAAATATTTACAAAAATCTATTTAATAGATGAAACTTAGAAATATATTAAACAAAGTTTTAACAAAT
The DNA here is from genome assembly GCA_028564675.1 of Onchocerca lupi. Taxonomy (NCBI): domain Eukaryota; kingdom Metazoa; phylum Nematoda; class Chromadorea; order Rhabditida; family Onchocercidae; genus Onchocerca; species Onchocerca lupi. Next base: position 55,620 of record JAOVVO010000070.1, read on the forward strand.
TCCTTCAAACTATTCACAAACAACCAATTATAATTATGACAACGCTTGAATGCCAGATGTGAAGGATTGATAATATTTAGAAAATTTTAAGTTTGTCGAAAACAATTGCCAATAAAAGTTGTGAATCAATCATTTTTTCGTCGATTTAAATAACATTTATATTTAAGACTTTCTAGTGCACAAATTAATACATGCCATTAAAACGTGTTAATATTCTTCAAAATCAAGTACAACAATATTATTCCAAGCAAAAGAGAATCGCAAAATGTTACCCGAAATGGGTAAATTATCGACAGACTCAGTAAACGTGAACCATACTATATAAAAACACCCAAAATAAAATATAAGTGAATAAACCCGATACTAACGAATGTGTCAACGATAAACTTCGACTTATGAAATAATTCTGCCACTCAAAATTCGCTTTCATTTCCCAAAATAAAGCCTGTAATAGGATTGAAATTGAAACAGAAATATTAGCATAAGGTTTTCAAATTTGATAAAAGACAAAAGTGTTTATATTTAAATGATCGATTCTTTAAAATAAATACCGAGAATCTAGCCCAGATTACCTGCAAGATAACAAAGACGAAGTAAAAAATGAATCCAGATATTCCAGTTAATCCAAGAATGCCGCTAGCCATCCCAGCTGCAGCTGCCTGACATGTCCTTGAATACTCCAACACACCAACATTATGTCGCATGGCTACTTCACTAAATATCTGCAATAAATTATTTGTTATTGAATGATTTAAAACATAGAATGAATTAAAGTAGAATTTAATAATTAACTGTAGCAAAGTAAATTAGTACGATAAGGTAAGCCGATAAGACGGATTCAGCCTTCCCGGAACATAACAGTGGAGCGATATTCTTATCTATGCATTTAAAGTGTCTAGTAAATAAGCTGTGACATAATAAGATTACGTGTCACGTGTTACGTGCTAATAGTAATTTCAGAACCATAGATGTCCAAATACATACCGCCACATGTTCCATACCCTTTATCGTCTTATTTTCATTGGTTAAACGTTTGGCAGTTGCTGTTTGTGGTGCCATACTGTCAACCTGTCTCCCAACCTGAAACAGAACTGCCTCTTGTCACACTATCCTCGATACTCCCATTAGGCCATGCCTGAAGATTCCCTTCCTAGCCTCTGTTATCACATATCAGCGCAGATGACACTTCTGTTATCATATCTCATCATCTAAGTTTATCAAAATGTATCTGAGTATCTACTAACATTAGCACCATGTATACTTCATTATATTTTCCACAGCTCTTTCTCTCTCGAATATTGGCAAATTCTTAGATCTCTACTAGCATACTATCTCTCATAACTTATCAATCTTTGCTATCTTCGAACTATTACACTATCTTCTCTTACTAGCAAGAAGACTGATGACAACAATCCGTCACATTCCATGCGACATTTGACTCAAATAGCAGGTTGCGATGGGAGACGACGTGGGACACAGCGAAGTTGATCATCTCACCTGTGCATATCACCTATCACTGGGACAAATGTGACAGTCATCAGAAACTGTTATGATAATGCAACGTTTCATGTCATAATATGCAATAATTAATTGTTTTTGATGTGGAAAGCACTGCAAAACGAAACAAACCAAAATTATTTATTGTTAATATCTTAAACTCAAAAATACAACTAACTAAATAGATTTGGTTCAGGTATTGATACTAAGAAAGGGGGTAATCCCAATGAAAAAAGATTAACTAACCTTTTTTCTTTTTTTTTTTGCTGTATCTTTTTTTTTGACAAAAAAAAAAAAATAATGATAGTTCAAAAGGTTTGATATCACACAAATGTTACGATAATGCAACGTTTTTTATTATAATATGCATAATTAATTGTTTTTGATGTGGAAATGTTACATTTATTTCCGTTCCAGAGCATTTCATAAAGTAACCATTCATTAGCCGAATTATCCTCCCGGGATTTACTGGGAGTCCGACATTCGATTCGATACTTCCCGATCGTTGTCATAATGGAAAGACTAATAATCAATCAGAGGGATTATATTTGTGAAGGAAGACATTACGGTCCATATTATACTAGCATTAATTTGAAACGTAAGAAAAATTTGAAAGAAGAAAAGAAAGCAAATTTTTGAGAGCAAAAATCACTCTCTCATTGATGAACAGTTGCTTATGATTGATGGCTTTGGATAATGATAATGTAACCTTTTGAAGAATGGTAATGTTTGGCTCATATTGCAGCAATTATTGAATATAATTAGTGGTGTTTTAATATTTAAAAATTTGCCGACCAATCTGAACTAATTAATTCTGAAATGACTTCTTTCATTTCTTTCGTTTTCACTTATTTTCTTAAATTATTCAATTTTCAGCATTCGTAGGAAACGAGTATTTTACTATCAGACAGGTGTAATATTTCGAGATACGCTGATCTCATTTATATGTCACTTTTTTCCATCGTCACACCTTCCTCCTCACTATCTTTCTTTTGCACAACGATCAACAAATTTCTTCAAAAGTTCTCGCTTCACTGATGTTGTTCAACTGTAGCTTCCAAGATACCTACTGATAAATTGGCATTAGCTAGGTTATCTAGAGTGTCAGTGGAATATGAAGTAAGTATTTTTATTCTGGCTGGACAGAAATACTTAATTGATGTTAACAGGTTGGTCTGGTTTTTCAAAAATTTAAAAAAAAAAGCTTGAGAAAAGAGAAGTAAAGATTTATCGCTCACAAATTAAGCGAATATTTATCGAGTATTCGATTCTTCGATAATCCTATAAAATAATTTAAATTCATTAACGACATACTTATCTATGAATATTTTAATGTTTTCTAGAACTATTTGTTAAATATTTTTGCATCTACCAATCACTATCAATTACAAATTTTGAATCAAATCTTATATCAAACCGAGTTTCAAAATTGAAGAAGGCTTAATTGCTAACTATATTAGAATTTATACATAATTCAAATATGCTGAAGTGATAAATTGGCATTCAAATCTAATTTTGTGACTTTTTTTAATGAAATTACTCCTCGTTTTTATTGATTTCACGGTGTTCTTGCATCACATTTTGAAGAAAATGAAGCACAGGTAAATTGAAGTAATGACTGATTATGAGTTTTACATGTGAGCATTACATAAAATTAGCCTGGTATTATCTAAGCAGAAAACAGACAAGTTGATAAACTTGGCGACGCATAATTTCATTACTCCAGATAATTACCTGTTGTTTTTCATCTGCAATTTTTTTCCTTCACTTATGATGGCAGACTTCGAAACACTCGTCTAATTTGTTGTCAAGAAAAATGAATTTATTTGTGTTTAATGAGTGCGAAGAAGGCTATACGAGCGCTTTGCTAACACACTTTCAGCATTCACATTTGCACTGCGAAAAAAATGAAACTTTTTTGCACACACACATACATACATACACACATACATACATACACACACATACACACACACACACACACACACACATACACACGCATAAATGTTGGAATAGGTAAGAAAGCATCAATGAGATATTTTTTCAACAGAGATAAAACTATGCAACTGTTACACTCGCAAGTTTTCCAGAAGAAATTTTGGTCGCGATTGCGTTTTTTTTTTTTTTTTTTTTTTTTTTTTTAAACTTTATAAACACTGAATTTCCGTGAATTTTCTCTTATTCCCACTGGAATTCGATTTTTTTCTTCGCTTTCGTATTTGATTTTAATTTCATTTCATCTCGAGATTTATTGATTAATTCTGTTCCGTAGGAATGAGATGTAATTTCGTGAAACTCACTTATAGTATAACATGAAATATTATTTTCATTGATTCGTGTTTCTTTACAAGAAACTTTTGATTCTTAACTGCAAAGCAGTTCTCTTTCATAAAATTTATTTCTCAGTCAGCCCACCCTGGTTTGTTTCCGGGATATTCACTCATTATATGAAATTGCAAAAAGATTCATTTTCGTCTGAAAATCAAAAAATTGATTTCCAAAAGAATTTTTTATTATTAATACTTTTGTATTGAATCAAATATTTGCAACGATCTCTGAAAAAAACAATGTCCCAGAAATTGCTTGATGTTAATGATTATTTCTGCAATATCACTGCTTCAAATGTAATTATTATTATTCAGAAATGAAGGAACTACTTCATGCTTCCAGATTCCTTCAAATATTAGAATTTTTTCGTCTGATATTTTACTTATTGTTATGTTTAAGGTCACTATTTGCATCATAATGCCGTTAATACAATGTATTGTTCATTTTCTACTTAATTCTTCTCGATCTTGAGATGAAATAAATATGAAACCACAGCAGCAGTTTGGCAATCTTGCTTTACCTAATACAGCTAAAAAAGCACCATTCCTCGAACTTGGCATATTTCATACCCGGTAAATTTTGGAGTTTTAATCTTTTAAATTTATTTTTTTTTTTCAAAACTTTGTAATGACCGAATTTCCAGGTCCGATCAAGATACAGTATTTGAATTATTAATTTCTGGCGTATTTTTTCGGTATTCTTGTCCTGTTTTACATTCATAACAATTAAAATGAAAGTCAGTTATTTAAACTCTTTGATCACCACTGCGATCTTTCGAACAAATTACGAATTTCTTTCCAAGGGAATGATAAAATCATTAAAATTTGACGTCGCGGCTGACTGCATTGCAGTTTTTGATTTATATCTAGTCCAAACTTGTCATGGAAATGAAAAATTAACCATCTCTGATCTGTGAAAAATATAAAACTTCCGCAAAGCTTTTTATTCATTTTTAATTATCATTAAAGCTGTTTGATTCAGGTTTAAAATATGTTTCAGTTAATTAAATTTAAGAAAAAAATAGATTCAATAATTCATCTGCGGATAAAAATTACAGTAATCTAGGAAGAAAAAAGGAAATTTTTGGATGGGATTTCATAATAGTGGTATTAATGGCAGTTGTAATCAAACAATACATAATCGTTATGTTGCATTTATTTGTAGACAATGAAAACTCTTAAGGTTTTGAAACTTTTTATTTATTATTATCTAAATTTATTAATCGTCAACTAATTACACGACGAATTACAATGAATTAAACCCATTTCTACACTTAGTTTTAATAATAGTACTAGGAATAACCTACCAATTTTTCATCTCATTTTCAAAGCTTTTTTGATGTTCATGGGTTTATTACAAAAATTCTACAAATTATAATACATTTTATAAAAAAGGATAAGTAAGTCAATAAGTTCTTCTGCCTGCTACAAACAAGTTGTATATAAATTATTTGAAAAAGTTCCGAATATAATTTTCAGAATAATGCAAGTCGTAAGAATAATAATTGATATTATTATCCATCGAGATGGATATCAATTAGATGTCAGCAACTGCTAGATGTATTGAGTAATAATCATCCTAAATATGTTCATGCACAAAGTTTATATTATAAGGAGAAGTTAATAATGAATATTTCTGCTAATAAATGTTGATAAATGTCTCTTGTACGTTACATTTGTTGATAATTACTCTGATCGCTGTGGCTGATTCTAAAACTGTTTCATTGTTTAATTTTTGTATAAATCGGAAGCGTACAAGAATTCCAGAATTTCTTTTTAGTCCTCCGAACTTTGCTGAATACAACTATTGCCTTTATAATCATAACGGAAATTTTATCGATAGAACTGTCTAATAGATTCATCAACATTTCCGATCATTGAAAAATCTGAATATTTTCTTGATTTAATCTTTGTAGCGTCACTCTCTTAATTTGCATAGAATTTTTTATTTAAGGATTTTATTTAAGGAGGTCATGGAGATCAAAACAATCCGAATATCTCCAGATGTATTGCTTGCACTAAGTTCCTCAGAAAAGTCAGAGAAAAACTTTAAAAAGAAAATAGAACTTGATGTGACTATTAAATCTGAATGATGATCAGCGAAGATGTTTTATTGGAGAGATTAGTAGTCGCTGAACGAATTTTAGAATTAGAAGCATTTCTGAAGTCTGACGTCAACAATTTGCCCCATGAGCAATCAGAAAAATTGGAAAGACGAGAATTTTTGGAATAAGAACAAAAAAAAAAAAAAAAAAAAATGTGAAAATCCGTGCAAATCTACCGTTTTTCGATCGAAATGCCTTTAATATACGTAGCATATATGGTTGAGATTACTCATCTATTGCAGGAACAGTAGTGTGCCGAAGAGATTACGATGTCGGAAAGGGCTTAGAGGAGGTTTATTTTCAGGAGGAAGATAAGTGGTAACGAGAAGAGATGAAGGAAGCCGGAAAAGTGGAAGGGTTCAAGGAAGCAATATCGAGAGTTCGAAATAGAAATTAAAGAAGCAGTAAGATGGATGCTGTCAGATCATCCACATTTCCTGGCCAAACCCTCCGTGGCGAGTAGAACTGATAAGCATTGGGTCATTTGCTGTTCCATTGCTATCACCAACACCACCAGCACTATCACCATCATCACTTCCACTATTATCATCGTTATTTTTCCCGCTATCTGTAGCATTATCAGTGCTATAAGTGTGCCTCAGCCGAGTAGTCGAGTTAAAAAAAAAAGAAAAAACTCAATCAATCGACAAATTCAGTCGAGTTTATCGCACAAATACTTTAATGGGTCAGCAAACTCCAGTAAACAATGATGATAAGCTGAAGGAGACAACAGAAAATAATGCAACACCTAATGCGACTGATGTTATCGTACACAATACTTCTTCAGTTGATCCATCTGATCAAAGTTCAAATTCTGGCAGATTGCGAAATGTCGATCTTAAGATAAACAATGCAAAAAAGAAAAGCGACCAAAAGAATTTTCTGGAGGAAAAAGGAGAGGAAATGGAAAAGAGGGAAGAAAAAGAAGAAGAAGAAGAAGAAGAAGAAGCAGTGTTTACCTCGAAATCCAGTATTACTCAGCGACTGCCAATTCGGTTGATTCGTCGTCCATCGGAAGAAGGCTTTCATCGGGTTGTCAAATTTACGAAACATGCCACACGCAGAGCAGAAGCAGAACTCTCAGAACGAAAATCATTTACTCTTAGTGAATTCAGTAAGCAAGGAAAATCCTCATTAAAAAAGAAAGACATTTTTGCTGCACCGGTTGATAAAGATTCGACGAATCAGAAATTAGACAACCGCACTATTTGTGTGGAACACGATTTAGGTGGAAGTATTCAATTTCAATCTGATTATCATGATTCAGTTGATAAAATCCGTATTCCGAGATCTGTTAATGCAAACATTAATAGTCATTCCTTGAACTGTGCTGCTATGGGACTGAAATCTTTGAGTCGTGAATCAATTTGTGCTGAATCGAGAGAAACTTATAAAATTGTAAATTCGGTGGAAGCGGATGATTTATTGAAACTGGTACAAGAACAACAAAATCAACAGGAATATGACGGAGAAATTTATCAAGAGAATTGTGACCTGCAGATGGATGAAAACGAAAAATCAGAAACGTTTGTTTGAGCTTGTTTCTGAATTTTTCAAAATTTTAGCTGATCTTGAATTCAAATTACTAGTTTAACTTCGATTATATTCTTGATATGGTTCAAGCAGTCGAAGATTTCCCTAATCTTTCAAAATGAATATCAGTCTGAATTCTTTGAAAGTTTTTTACAACTTTCATAGGTTTCAATAATTTTTTATTTTGAACTGGGTTTTTGCCTTAAGTCTTTATTCATATGACTGGATATGGATTCTAAGTTGCTTATAGAGAACGTTTATTATTCTCATCTCTTTTGAAACTATCGCTTTTACAGTTTATTCTTTCAGTTGCTTCTTTCATTAGTTCCTTTATTCTTTTCTCGATAATTTTTATACGGATATATTACATTGAATTAAAAAATCTGGGATGAATAGTTAATTTATTTTCTATTATGTTGCTTTAAAAGCAATTGGAAAAACTGAAAAAGCCATATTGCTGGGGTGATATATTCTGATATCTAAGAGGTTGATCAGTACAATTTAGACTATTTTTTATGAGAATAAGTTGGACTTGTTGGTATGAATGCATTAAAATGTTCAAGGTGAGCTTTTAATGGGAAAATAGTGTCATCAAAAACGAGGCAGTTTTTTAGCTATGAAAAATTTTCCTCTCATTTCTTTGTTGTAATATTTTAAAATTAAATGAACGTACTCACTGCATCACCTGACAAAACATTTTCTGTGCTGCATTTCATAAGTTAACAGGAATTCAGAATGCAAAGTGCAAACAGTAATTTTGAGGATTGGTATGATTTTTTTTTTTAGCATAAAAAATTTAGGAAAGTAGAAGATAGATATTGTTATTCTAACTTAAAAATTATCGGGAAAAAGTTTTCTTTTTCAAATTTCCCATCCTTCATTTGCTTGTCTATTACATCCTCTTTGCTCATATTCTTTCATCACTTTTATATTGAGAAGAATAAAATCTGGAAATTCCATAATTATTTCAAAATCTATGGGGTAAAATATCTATTTCTAATAGATTCAAACAGATGTTTGAAGTATTTATTAGATTTGATAAATACGAAAAATATAAACATGTACTAACATGAACATAAATACACGTATTTTTATGCTACATAGAAAATGAATGTGTGGAATGAGAATGAAATTTACTACGCTTTTCAAATGCAAAGTATCTTTGAAATCATTTCAAATTTCTCAAGCAGATCATATTTTTATGTGGCCATCTGCTACTTTCGAAATACAAAACCTAGTAGAAAATTGAAATGACTTCTCTATAAAGTCATTATTAGGCAGTTCGAAAATATTGAAATTTCAAGTTTCTATGGTTAGAATTTTTGAAGTTAGAGAAATAATTGCCAATTGGAAAGCGTTCATACGTCAGATATGCTTAAAATTTTGACATCGCAAAAAGCACAATCAAATTGAGAAGCAACGGTTCAAAATTCAAACTTCGCATTATAATAACAAAGTTAATTCGAACGAAATCATTTCTTGCATTATTGTTGTCATAGCATGGAATATGCAATTTAGTGAAGACTTGTTTCGAATGTCTTAATGAATTCATTTTTAAATATCGATGTTTTGTCTAGTTTCAATCTCCAGAGCCACAGAATATTTACTAATAAACAATTTGTGTTTTACCTTGCATGTGCTTTTTCAAAGAATTTTTAATCAATATTGATCATCTTTAGCTTGAACTGATCTACATTTTAGTGCTTCTTGTTGTATTCTTTCTATTACTTATTAATATAATTGAATGTTTTAAATTTCATCTCCGATATATTGTTAGATACTATTCAATTCATTAATTAAGGGAGTTCTAGTGATATATTAGTCGATATCGCTGCACGTTCAACCTTTTAGCAGCACTTGCTACCGTATGTTCCTTACTTTTAATCATATTTATCGAATTTAGCTTTGTATTCACCATTATTAGCCTTATTACTATGCTTCCTTCCTATGCATTTCCACTCGATCACTAGCCTTATCATAATTAAGAACCCTTATGTGAAGTAATTTGCACTATAAATCAGATCTTTCATCTTTTCGAATTACTTTATTTAACTGATGTTTTCTCATTGCATGCTAATTTCTATTAAAAATTGAGTTTTTAACTAGAAATTTTTGGAAATCATTCTGAAACTTCAAGCGATTCTTGAATCCACAACATTTAGTCTACTTCCAGTCCTCGGTCATCTGCCTTATCTGTTGCAAAGAACCTTCTAAATTGTCTTCGAGCGATTTTCTGAAAATCCTCACATTTTCAGCGTTTCCCACTGTTAAAATTCAAAATCTCAGTAACAGTTCTTCTCATCAAATTTATTAAATTTCTCATTTGTAAAGAAGATTTCGGTTTCTGCCATGCTCGCTCTTTGTAATTGCCATATTCTAGCGATATTTTGGAAAGAATATATGTCAAGATTTATTGTCATGTACCATTTCATCTGTCTTTTGATTTCGAAATTTAATTATTTTCATAACTAATTCGCTATTTGAAATCACAACTTCATATCAAAAAAAATCGATTGCTCTTCTTCCCGAAACTCTGGCGGTAATTTGAATGTTGCTTTTTTGAATCAAATTAATTGACTGCTATTTGGATTTCATTATTTATCGAAATTTCAAAAGAGCATTAATGTATTTTTTGTAACGAGCCAAGTTAACTTAATATGTCTATAAAAGTTGCGAATAACTGATGCATTCCTTATTGCAGAGGAAATTCTTATGAATCTCTAATAAGTTTTCTACAATAACGCTTTAGGTTCCTTCCTTTCCATTTCAAAATAGCAGAAAATAGACTTAAATTATGAAGCGAAAGATATAGATTAGGATGAAAGCAAATTTTTGTTATCAGTAGTCTTCATAATTTTAAATCACATTGTTTTATCAAGTAATATTTCTAATTAAAGATGTAATTGAGACAATTTTCAAATTCTAAATGCATTCGAAATGCTGCAAATATAAATAAATTTTTAAGAGTCGACTGTTCAATATAGTCTTGTCTTTTTCTTTCTTTTTTAATCATAACGAATAATTTTGTCATAATTTTATATGAAGCTCTTTTATATCTGTGTTTATAATTCTGTTGAAATGAACTATTCAATATTTTGTCACACGAAATTTATCCCTTTTCCCTCTTTTGTTAATATTAGTTCTTTGAATTATACATACTTCAAGCCATTGTAAAATGTATTTTATTTAATTCACTCTCTTAATTTCAATCTTCTTTCAAGTATTATACTAACCAAAGTTTTATGAAATAAGAAGAATTGGAAACATCGGGAAATATGAAACTGAAACACATTTCAATATCCTTTTGCCAGGATTTTATGTGAATTTTTTATTGATGAGAATTTAAAACGTAAAAAAAAAAAAAACTTTTTAACTAAATTGTGTGAAATTTTAGCCCTACAAATATGCAGAAAACGACATCTCAGGAACCAACTCGGACCCAAGTGATAATAAAGAAAAAACGATGCGATGAATGCTTCGCTGATGCTATTTTCAATGCTGCTGACAGGTTTTCACCTTTTTTTTTTCTTAAAAAGCGAATCTGATCGATTCATCATTCCATCCGTTAACGAAACATTTATCTCCGATCATCCAAACTTTTGTCTAAATTGAAGTTTACAATATTGTAACATTTATTAGCATATCTCATTTACTATTTCCCAATTAAAATTAGCTCGGGAATATTCGAAGTTGTGTTCCTTAATATAACTTTTGTAGAGAAGATAAGACATGTATTACTTGAGATCAATCTTCGATGATAATTCAGTTGCTATGCAGGAATCAGGATAAGATTTTAACGAAACTTACTGCATAGAAATATTTCATTGTTGCTCACCGAATAACAGTTGCTCGCAAAAATGATCTTACAACTCCAAATCTTATCGAATTTCATACCTGCAAATCCAATGAAAATTTTTCAATTTATCGAAATGTTATCAATAATCTTGTTATCAACAATGATAACTGAGTCACAATTCTCCGATTGTTGAAATTTTAAGATAATTAATATAGAAATGTAAGTGGAATTTTTCGATTCTTCTTCCATTAAATTTTTTAGCATCTTAAATTCATTTTACTATAATGCTTGGAATCAATTAGATATTAAAGTTCTTGCTTCTTTTTTTCTAATGTTCATGCAGTGATCGAATCCATAATTGCAATCCAGAATTTTATAAAAAATGTAACTTGAAATTTGATTTGCAAAAAAAAATCAATTTTCTCTTCATAACAAATTTCGTGCATCCATTTTGTAATATTTTATTTTGTTTGAGGAACTTCAAATATTTCATTATAATACAAAAATTTTCAATTAGCACCAATTTACAGAGAAATGTAAGGATTTCCTTAAACGCAAATTATTTCAATTGCAGAGTGTTAAAATTTTGATGAAATGAGATTCATGAAGTAGTATAGTTATAGTAATGACATCTCTTCTGAAATTATTTTCAAGACTTGAAAATGACATCTTTTAATGCCAACTTCTCCTCACTTCTTCCACATCTGTTTCTCTTTCTTTTCATTTTCTTCTCTTCTCAGTCATCCTGTATTTAAATTCATCCTGTAAAAGCTATCCCGCTGTCTTCTGCCCTTGCCGAATGTTTACTTTTGGATAGTAAGATGCATCAGCAACACAATCAGTAGTAGTCAACCATTCTTTGCTATCAAAGATTCGAAACTCTCTCGAGACTATATTTTGTTGTAATTTATGCTGTAATTCTTAAGTGAATTTGCAATTTTTTTTCCTCGAGAAATTGCTCGAGAATATTGCTGCTTGTCAGGATGCGCTTGAAAGATTCATTTAGACGTTTACGAGAGATGGCCTGCCGGAAAAGATTCATATTACGGGAAGAGTTAGAAAGAAGACACTTTTCATTCCTCTTCTCCTGAACTTTAAAAAGTTAAGTTAGTAGCTTAGAGAAATAAGATACGGAGAATTTGAATATTCGACTCATACAGATTTGATACGTCTTCTGATTCACCAATATTAGATGAAAAAGTTCTTTCAACATTTATACATTTATACGTTTTGCTCGAAATATATTAAACTGCAGATTTTTGTGAAATTTTTGAAAATTGTTTTTTTTAGAAAAAAAATGGATCGAATTACTAAAATGAAATTTAAGTAAAAAACTCGTTTTCTCCCCCTCAAAATAGTTGATTAGAATTCGTATGCGTTCATTGTGTGTTATTTTTTTCATCCTGCAAATAGTATATTAGTGCTGGGTCGATAATTTTTTGTAGAATAATCCACAAATCTCATCCAGAATTTAACCATACGCTTCATTTATTGGGAATTATTTTATTTCACAAATGACTCTGCATTTTGAATTTAAATTCTTCATATTCTTCTTTCTCTCACTGAAAAATGAATTTTAGTAAAATTCTGAATGATTTATATTAAATATATAGATTTCTTTAAATCTGTTTATTTAAGAAAACACCACTTCGCTGCTCCATATTTATTTATTTTTTTTTTTAGAATTTTTTGATTTCACTATTAGAGAAGAAGTTTTGTTCATTTTGTGATTTTTTAAGTTAGTTCTCTTAAGACCATAAGAACTCAGTGTTTTGTGAAACTTGATTTAATGTACATTGTTTAGTTAAATTTTTAGCATAATTTTCAGCTTCATTTCACCCCAAATTTATTCAAGCGTTTACGAATCTCATTTAAAACTTGTCACATCATTAACAGAAGTTATAAGCTGATGTCGATCCTCTACAAAACCAAGAATTATAAACTATGCAAAACACTAAGCCTACGGAATCAACATCATTTGGACAAGGACTTGGAAAGTAACGAAAAATATCGACGGTTTGTTAGGTTTTTGTAAGATTATGAATCATTAAATTAATTATCATAAATTGATGGTTGATTAAAACTTGCATTCATCAGAATGATGCCATATGCTTCTTTCCAATGTGGTAACATGAACAATCTACCTAACACACATGGAATATAATAAAGAAATTTGATTTTATTCTAACAATCATTTTACTTCTTGATGGTAGACATCCATTCCATTTAGTAGTAATCGTTTCAGATGACCCGATTTCTCCTTCCAGCAATCTCTGATAATCCATTTCATTCCTTTCTATACCTTTATTTTAAAGCAATTTTCTAGTCTTTATTTTGCTTGATGAAGTGACAACTTTTTAGACGAACTAATTTAGCTTGTGAAGCATTAAGCATTAAACCTATGACACACAGCAAATGGTGCAATCGATAACAGAGCAGAATAAAAATTCAATTAAATTAAATTAATTCAAAAGCGTATCAATTTAGTGAGTTACTTCACTTTTAAGGACATATTTCTTGGGAGAACTTTCTCACTGCAAAGTTTTTAGTATTATTGGGACAAATGTTTGCTTAAAGATAATATCAACATATCGCTATGTAATAATGAATTACAACTGCCACAACCCGATCTAATTCACTCCAGTTTCATACGATTCAGAACCGATCCTTGATATTCCGAGTACGAAATGTGTCAGATTGCCCGATATTTTCGCCAGGATAGGATGCAAATAGGGATCTTTTCGATCTTCATCTCCAATTTCTTCATTGACATAAGTCTATTGATAAGGACTAGAGATTTCAAAATTTTTTGGCGAACTTATTTATGTTTATTTCACTATTTGATCAGTAAAATATATCTATAGTTATGTCGATGGTTCCCTACAAAGTTCATTTCTTATGTCATTTCTTGAGGATGTCATAAATATACGCCATTAATTTAGCCTACTTGAACGCGAAATCTCAAATTATAGTATCCTTATCAAAAGCTGTACTAGAGATTTTAGTTATATAAATCGTTAATACAGCTTTAATAAACATCTATATTAATTGGTTTATTAAACTCATCAGTCATTCCTGATAAATTCAACGTTTTTTTGACAATCCTGTGATCTAAAATGAATCACTTATTTTTATAGTTTTTTTGAGATATTAATAACTAGTTATATTTATTTAATATCCTAATGAATAAATTAGAGGAAGTCATATCAACAACTGCATTATGAAATTATAAATGATATTTTTGAATACATAAATGCATATTCAAACACCTGTAAATATTTGATCCAAATAATACTTTTAACCTAATTTGATATTTCTGGCAGTGAAATATTGACATATATTAGTTGGCGAATCCAGTAGGAATTTGAAATTTAAAAAAAAAAAAGGGATTAAATTTTATCATGAGCCTAATTCTTTTTTACATTTCTTGAGTAGCTTTTGAATTAGTTGAAAACTTCTCAAAAGAATTTTATATAAAATGTTCAGTTTTATGAAGAATGTTGTCTCTAAAATATATTTGAAAAAAAAAAAAAAGAAAAACTTGATTCTAGTTATAATCATTGGAACTTATTTTCCGAAGTCTTTCACTGGTCATCTAAAGAAATCATTTTTGCTCCGAAAATTTCTACAGTGTTTAAAAGAATTTTTCAAAAAAAAAAAGTTTCTTTTAGCTAATTGCTATTTTGTCTCGTGAATGGAAAAAACTTGTTCAAATAAATTCCTTTTACTACAAAAAAAAAAAAAAAAAAAAAAATTGCAAATTCAATTAACATTCATTTGTAAGCCGAGCATTCTTTCTCATTTACCACTAATTGGTTGGTTTTTCCAGCGTAAATCAACAACAACAGAAATCGCTCAACGAAAATCGAACTTTCATTATCACTAATCCACAATATTGTTCGGTCAGCGCGACAGTCTCATTGGACAGACCTAAAAAATTTTTCATCGATAAGGTTTGCTTTATTTCTCTCATCCATTTGCCTTCGTATTACGAATTCCTTTCCAACAATATTTATTTAGCAATATGTTGCGATATCACTATTAATAATAGTTATGGTGATGGTTTTAGTATTAACAGCAGTATAACTGAATATGAAAGTAAGAGCTGCAGAACAGAAATTAGACATAAGGTTAAAAAGGTCACTGCTTTAATGTGCTGCGACATTAGGTATAAAATTCGTTACATATTAGTTATAGTGATATTTTAAGTAATGTATGATGTAGTTATAAGTGTAATTAGCAAAAATAAATCTTAAAAAGTGA
The DNA here is from genome assembly GCA_028564675.1 of Onchocerca lupi. NCBI lineage: Eukaryota > Metazoa > Nematoda > Chromadorea > Rhabditida > Onchocercidae > Onchocerca > Onchocerca lupi. Next base: position 71,141 of record JAOVVO010000070.1, read on the forward strand.
CACACTGCTTTATTTGATAATAGCATAATTATGTTTCAAACAGATATCATTCAATTAATATAATGTTATATATTGTTTTATTTTATTCCTTTCTTAGTTTTTCAATTTTTTGAAAACTGAATTTTTGTTTTCAGAAAGCGATATTTAAGAAATAAATGCAAACTAAAATAATAAATCTGAGTGAGTGAATGAACAAAATGAATTGTAAAGTGACTTTGCTCCATTAAATAACCATTCATTTGTAATTACTATACGTTTAATGTTTTAACAACGCTGCGTTAGTCTCTTTAAAGTTTGTCGCGAACAAGGAAAGATATATAATATCTCAATCTTCAACATAGTTTCAATTTTACTAAAAATGATAATGAATTGATGTAAGAAATAAATGGGTATAAGAAATATTGGACCAATTTTATGAATTTTTTATGATTTTCCATAAAAATGAAATAAAATCGCTAAAATTAGCTTTTTTTAAAGCCTTCTTAAATTCTTTTTTTCGATTTTTTTTTTCCAAATTCTTTTGCGAATTTTATGAAAATTTACGGTTGCAATTGTGATTTATATTTATTTTAAAAGTGTAAATTTCCATTTAGTTTATTATTTTATAATGTGAAATCTATAAATTCATGACATCGAAACGATGATAATGCATAAAATGATATGAAAATTACTCATTTATCATTTTTTATTGGTGTGTTTTCGTTATATGGAAAAGAATTTTTTAACAAAGAAAGCTGTAAACGGTGAGAAGAATATTTCTATTTAATTTTATTAATTTCAAATATTCTATTTTCTCCAATTATTTTTTAGAAATTTTATTAATTGTAGGGGAAGATCACCGAGAAAAGTACTGCAACAGCGACATTCCAAGAACCAATCACGGTTACATCAGGTCAACAAAATCTGGACGATTCTAAAGGAGTCTCGACATCTAATAATAATAAAATAGATCAAAAATCAGCAGAAGCAAATTTTAGAACAGAATCAATCTCACCATCTGGAAATCATCATTTGCAGAACTCTGTTAACAGTAACAATGATAAAATTTTTTCAAAAATACTGCAACAAAAGAGCTCCAGTATTGTCCCGTTTCATTCAACACCAACCGACAGTGTTGGAACTGCTTCTATAACAAAATATTCAGATAGTGCTACGACTGAGATTACTTTCGACGTCCCACATCTTGATTCGCCACATTCAACGTTGAATTCACGTGGATCTGGTGGCTACCATGGTGATTGTTCCTCAATTAATAGTTTGCATTCGACGGAGTACAAAGATGGAATGAATCGACGACAGAATAACAGTAGCGAATCTCGAGAATCTCTTAGCAGTAGGCTTAGTCGTGGATTTCTCGAATTTACTCAAGGCAGTAGTGATCGATTGCAGAAATGGAAAAGTAAATTACAAAATGGTCGGCGGCATAAAGATTCTAGCGAACCACCACCTATCAATAGGTTGCTTTTATAGTTTTAATAATTTCTTGCCACTGAAATTAAATTTGAAAATGATTAGGTAATTGATAAATAGCAATTAATGCATTATTTTATATTACTTTACTCTTATCATGAATGGCAGTGAGGAATTCAGTAGTGTTTAGAAATGTTTGTTTCAAATGAATCAATCAAAAATTGCACTAAATCATAGTAAACGAAAGGAGCTAAGTATGATGACATGCTTTGTCTGACTTCATCTATCAAAATATATGATTAGTTACGAAACTTCCGAAATTAATAAATGATTTTGATCGAAGAAAGAGATATAGGATATTAGGTCATAACGATAAAAAGTGGGCATGGAGAATAATCTTCTCTTCCCCTGAAATGGTCAATTAAGACGATGGATATCACTGATCGGATACAGAATTTATATCGTTGTCCTTCATCGAGTGATAAATTTTTCAACTTTACAAAAGTGTTGAAAATTTTAATTTTGAAATTTCAAAATTTTCAAATAATTTTAGTTGATTATAAGATACCATGAAAAATATGGAACTTGAGTGATTGAGAAAATTTCATACAAGTCAATATCTTACTTTGTTGGAATCCAAATATAGAATTTCTCAAAGAAAAGTTTACTTTTAGTTCCATGGAATTTATTTTATTAATTTTGGCTATTTTTTTTTCATTAAGTGCCTTTATGATTATTGGGAACCCGTGCTTTTTGAAAATAGGAATTGGAATATAAGAATTGATTCGAAATGAAACTAATGATGGGATAAGTACTGAGTGAATGAAACTTAGCTATCAGTTATTCATTTGTTGCATTTCATTTCATTTTTTTTAAAATAAGAATGAACATAAGATATTTTTTTGACATTTTGATTTCATTGTTATATGATGTAAGTTTTTGCTTCAGTTTAGAAACTAAAATTTTGTCCTTACAGAAATTAGAATTTTTAAGTTTCTTGAATTTCATATAAAGAGCTTAATTCGCTGCGAATTATCGTACGAATAGATGGATAATTCAGAAATTCGATAGTCTTTCGATAATTTTTTTGATTAACATTACAGCTATTTCACTGCAAAGTTGGTATTACGAAAAACAGGAAAAATGATTGTAGTGAGAACTTCTGTAACTAATTGTTTTGATTGTTATAAAAATATTTAATATTGTGAGTTAGAATGAATCTGACTACAGGATTCATTTGAAGAATGCATTGCATTTTATTTATCCAAAAATGATCATCGAAAGCAATCATTGTGGTTTCGATGATCAAATGGAATTAAGTTTGTTGGATTATATTTCATTTGAAACAAGACGCAACAATGTCCAATATTCCTCATCAAGAACAAGAAGAAGTCCGAAGCGTAACTTAATTTCATCCCATAGCAATAGCAACCATCGAGGGAGAGTTTTGTTAATTATTCAGTACTACAGAGTTACTTTCTCCTATTTTTGTCATCAGTATTGGAATAAGTTTTTCTTGTTGCCGGTAAAAAATCAACGAGAAAACTGATATAGTTTACTGTGGATTTGATGTGATTAAGAAGGTAAAATATCTTCATTGTCAACATGGAATGAGTAAACATGGGAAAGAATCATTTTTCATTTTACTTTTTTTCAAAAAACAATCATTTATCATTTTTCCTCTTTCTATTGACATTTCATATTATTTCTTTCTATGATTTTCTTTCACAAAATTAGAGTTTCTGTCGATGCTGTATGCAAGTGTGATTTTATGGATCCATATAATAGGAGAATGTGCCGTTTCGTTTCTGTTTGTGTGAATGGAATTTATTTTGGTAATTATCGAAAATAATGTAGAAAATTTGTACACTTTTGTAGAAATATAAATCGCATATAGTAGAACTGTTTTATATTTTTACAAATTTCGTCAAAAAAGTTTCAAACTGATCACAAACAGTTTTTGTTTTGCAAAAATTTAATTACTGTGAATCCGTTTTTCACAGAAAAATAAAAGATGCGAAGATGTTACGCTAGATTCTTTTTTTTTCTTTCTTTTTTTAATACAAAATTTCTATGGAGACACAACGATGTTTATTGGATTTATCTGCTCTTTCATTTGTATGGATGTAAATTACATTGAGTTTGAGTTGCTTCCTTCCTCAAGATTTATATTTGTCGGTCTCTTTGATGCTTCCCATGTGACCTTTGAGTTATTTGACAAATTCATGCGTGGACAAAAGACATGGGATGACATGATGTTGTTGCTGCTCTGCTATTGGTATATAAGTTGATCGTATTTTTCATGCGAATACGCAAGAAACTGATTTACTTATTACCACTGTGCTCTCTTTGTCTTCCAGTTTTCAGGTTTTTCAGTTAGTCTTATTTGTAAGTTAAAAATACCGTATATTGACTAAATGGCCATAATACTAAACTGTTTTGATAAATTTTCTTTACCTTTTTCAGGAAAATGCTGACAGCGAATCAAGAGCAAAGTGGACATTCATCAGATGTCGAAGTGGTACTTGACTGGTCAACACTCAAATGCGATTCTACTGATCAGGTACTTGACAAAATGGTTTTTATGACCTATTCGCGAGTATTCTAAATAGGTTTTGGTAAAAAGGGTCAGATTTCTGCAATTATCTTGACATAAGTAAATATTTTTTCTTTTCTTTTTCTCTCTTCCAGAACCATGTTTTTACGAGTTGTCAATATGTAACCAAATATAAAATTCTTGGAAATCTTTGAAAATGATTTGTTTCTTTTCTTCTTAATATTTTACTTTGTTTTCTGTTCGCAAATTGGCTGGAAAAAAATCTAGGCTGAGGAAAACCGAAGATATCATCGTTTTTTTAATCACTCCGAATTTCTGACTTGGCTGAATTGCAGCCAACTAAATTTTTCTTTCTTTTTTATGCGAAATGTATTTACTGATACTTCATTCTGAAAACTCATCTTCCATCTTAAAAGCTGTTGCTAAGCAATGGATCTTTATTTTTTACGAACTTACTTAGCACTTAGCACCTTTTTCTTATTAGTTTTCCAGATTGCTAAAAGAACTTTGCATTTAGAGTTGTCATATGCCTTCCAGATGAAATGAAAGTAATCAGAAGTGTATCGAAAATTTTTTCTGATTCCATAGACTTTTAACTGCTTTCATTTTTCTTTCCTTATTACTATCATATTTCAATCATATCGTGCAATTTCACATCACCTGTGTCTAAAATTTATGATTCAAATTTTTTTACTGCTATTCCAAAATCGTTCAAAAATTTTTTTATAAAATTGAATTTTCGATGAAGAGAAGCTTTATATTTTCAGATACGTAGTGCCAGATTTTTATCAACAGGATCAGCTTTTGCATTAAAAACAAGCCAACCAAACTTAATATTGCCGACGAGATCAGCTAGTGATCTCTTGCCGACGAGTACGAATACTACCAGGTTTGTCTTATGAAAATTGTCTCAGAATATCAAATTTAAGAGTTGTGTAGTTTCAAGTGAATATTATATGATCATTCAAAAATTTCTCACGTATAAAGGTATTAATTAATTATTTTACACATGTCTAAATGCTGAGCATACCAGAGATCAAGAGAAAGATTCCAAAATCCAAAGAATATATGAGATTTGAAGACTGAAGAATGGGTAGAAAGTGTTACATGCTTCTTGAAAAATAGGCGATATTTTCCATCAAGATCTTCAAAGTTTGCTCTATCACCGGTTTTGTATTTGTATAACTGTTTATGTTTTATGATCTTTGATCATATAATCAGTGATATAGTATCGATACTTGAGGGCGAATTGTGCACTAAAGATATCAAAAACTATCTTTGGAACGCATATCTTAATTCATAATGAAAAATAGAGGAAAGAAGAAATAATATAGATAACATTTAATTCTAAGCAATTCGTTCAGTCCTATTAAGACTTCAAAGAAATTTTAAAATTCCCCCTAGAATCATTTATTGAATATTTAGCGTCTCTTTTTTTTCTGATAGTGAAAAAATTGTAAGGTTGAATTCTGTTCTTCAGTTTTCAGAGTTTCTTCAATTTTATTGTTTCACTCGGAAACGAACCTCAAACTTGGGTAATTAGACCTTTCTTATGATTAATTTGTTAATCAACGGACGTAGCAACTATATCAACAACAATTATATTAATTTCGATAATATCAAAAGGACAACTTTCATGAAGAAATTAAAATATAGAAAAAGGGAAGACAGATTACGCAATAAAGAAAAATTGATATACCACAAGCTGGACCATCCAACCGAGCTCATGGTAGCCATCCTTTGAAATGATTTTTGTACTCAGAACCCTCTTTTTCGTGAATAGGAGATCCTGGTATCATTTTCGGTCTACAAGAAAGATCCTTTGTTGTCTCAGGAGCATGCTTGTGGTTAGCGCATGATGAAAGAGAGCTTTTCTAAAGCTCATTGACTTAACAGACAAAAAAATAATTTCACATTCAACTATAGCAAATAGGCAATATCAAATTTAAAACAAAGGAATCACTGGTTGTCTTCTTTTATCCTCGCGATTTCAGCGACATTTAGGAAATGAGCATATTTTGTGCGAAGTTGACATGTGCGTAGCTTTTGAGGGGATTCTTGGCGTAAATAATTGATTTTATTATGCATATTTCATTTCAAATTAAAGATTATTATCATGATTTAATGAAATTTCAAAATTAATATGGCAGAATATTTTTGGCATGGAAAAGTTTTTCACTAGTATTTGAGTAGTTCCAAAATTATTATCATGATTTCCAAGATTTTGGATTTTATGTATTTTTTTTTTAAATTTTTAGGGTATTAATTTATTTACGATCTATACTCATCATGAGTGAATTCTTTTTTTTCAATACAAGACGAATAATTACATTTGCAGAATTTTAGCCAAGATTACACAATAGATTCAAATGTGTAATATTTTTGACAATAATGATAGAAACATCTGCGGAAATGCTCTTATCTTTATAATTTTAAAAAAAAAGACGCAAATACTTTTTCTTTTCTATATTTTCCGTAATTTAGACAAAAAAAAAAGAAATTCGGTAGCCAGGATTCTCCGGAATTTAAAATTTTTAAATTTTATACCATTTTATCCGTTAGATCCGTGGCATTACCTAACTTATGTGAATCTATCATCTCAAAAATCTCTTTAGTTGAATAAAAAGGGCAAAACTAAGTACTCTGATTTGCTTCCAGTGTGAAATCCTTAGTGAAAAGTAGAACGTGGATATCCGAGAACCTGATTTTCTTTTTTTTCAAATTTCAATTATTATACGTTTTTTTTTTGCTCCTCTATTTCAGGTAGGTTGATTAAAATTTCTATTTGTTGTGACTTGTTTTCGTCTTGCTCTATTCCGCGCTTCTCAGCTAATGAATTTGTCGAATTAATTAAATTATTTCTTCCCAATTTTGTCCAGCGAACTTTGGAAAATTTTTCGATGTCTTTAATGCCGAATAATTTACTTTCAACATTTCTGATTCTTTCTTAGTTATATGATCTCAACTACAATATTCGAAAACATTTTGACGATTTTTTCTATTTTTAAGTTTCTATTTCTAATTTTTAATCTCTGTTTTAATTTGAAATAAATCCAATTTTAAATTAAAATTTTCACGTCATTGCTCAACTCAATTTATTCTGTCAGCTGATTCTACTCTTCGATTCAATATTCAATAATTATATCAATGTCATCAATGCAATAGCAAGCAGTAAAACTAATAACTAGTTGCTGAACAATATTTCGGCATTGAGATGAAGGCATTTTCTGAAGTTATGCTGTACTAAGTCGTATTATTTCATAAATATTTCTTTCATAATATTTCTTTATTTGTATCAAAATTTTAACAGATTAAATGCTCAAATCTAATCTTCTGTGTTTAATTTAAGCCTGCGCAAAGCGGTAACTTTTATTTCAGTGTTAACATTTGAACGATAAATTTACTGCTATGTAATATTCAATGGTTTTTAAGACCAATGCTTTACTGTCGGTACTTATCTTCAACACTCCGTAAAATTATTCGAACAGAAGCTCTTCTCTTCAGATTCTTTCTATTCCATCCACATAAATAAAAATGTAAATGTTCGCTGCTCATTTCCACACAACACTTCAAGTTCTTCATCGACTGATTTGAAATTTTGGCACAATGTTGCATTCGGCTCGGATTTCTATAGAGGTAAGGCCGTGTTTAAGAACTTCCGGAGATTTGAAATTTTCAACAAACGAACATTTACATTTTTAATTTATATAGACTAGCTGGACTGGCCATGCGAAGCTTCGCTAATCGAGCTAGTCTATATAATAATTAAGACAAAAAAATTTTATTCATCTTTTATCAATTAGTTTTTTTTCCTGAGGCAGCCGAATATTGACTATTCACAGCAGTATAAATAAAACAATTAATTTTATCTAGTAAAGGCATTTTATTAATAATAAGCATAAATTTTTGATATTTCAAATTTTAAATTGGAGGTATCCATTTTTATCACCAGTAGTATGTTATCTATTTATAAGGTCTAAAATAGATGGAATTAAAATAGTTTTGAAGCATGTCCGTTCACTTGCTATCCAATCGTATCATAGTGATACTAATACAACTTCGTTCTGTCTTCTGCAATCATCAGAGTTAATTAATTGTTGTTGAAATACTTACATACCACTTTTCAGCTCTACTTCTTACAATATTATAAAATGCCGCTGTATACAGTAAAATATCATCCTGTTCAATAGGAAAATATCTGAGGTTAATTATTTTAAAATTAGGAATACCCATTATTGCTATAGAATTGAGGAGTGAATAATTTATATAACAGGGATCTTGGTGGCAGAAACCCAAATTTATATACTGAGTTAAGCACAACATATTTACTTGATTACTATGACTTTTTCAGAGCAATAGCTAATTTGAAAATAATGGTGAATGCCATTAATAATAACGGGTATTCCTGGAGAAGCTATTGATCATAACACTTGTGCATTTTTCTCGATGCAGCAGTTCCACCTGTTTCACATATTGCAGAATCCAAGCCCTCCGTACCATAAAAAATAAATGATTTAATCAAATCTGTTACATAAGGAATGACTTGTACAGTTTCTCCAAATAATCAGCACGCCTCTCTTTTTTCAGTAACTCGTGACATACCTTACCAGTTGTTATATTATCATCTTTGCTCACTTTGATTTCAATGAAATATTCATAATGCATAAGATCTAAATCAGTTTCAGCATCTGGCACAATAAAAAAAAGTGCCAGATACTGTAACAGCTAAAGATCTTATCCAATTGTTCTTATAGAACTAAATAACAGAATTTTAGGTACAGTAATTATTATTTCTTTGTTTTTAACTGAATTATGGTCCATAAGTAACTACGTAAAACTTTGTCAAACTCTAATTATCATTTGGCCGATTATAATCACTCATCTTTGTTTACTGTAATAGAAATAGTAGCATAATTGAAAAATAAATTTCGATCAATGAATCTTCAAAATTTTCAGATAATTTTAATCGATCATAATGCGAAAGAATTCCCATTTAATTCAATTTCGACAGTTTTTTTTAATTTCTTTGAAGTTGTGATTAAATCTTATGATTGATCATAATGATTAAAAGTTCCTCAAATTTTATGGTCATTAAAATTATTTGAAGAATTTGAATTTTGAAATTGGAGAAATCATCGAAATTCCGCCTTTTTGGAGTTACACCGCTGCAACTGTATAAAGAAAAAGGATTATATTGATAATTTAGCTTGAATGTGAATTCTTCAAATTTTGGGGAATTTATCGAAAAGCTTGAACATGAATTCTTATATTAGTTGACAATGCTTCAACTCGATCACTTTTTTACTCTTCCATTATTTTATTTAGTTATTGAAAGCATAGGTGTCAAATGACCAATTTTTAAAAGTTTTTATCTGTTTTCCTATCGATCTCTTCTTTAATCCACTGCGCTATTCTCTATGTTCATTTAATATCATCTCTCGCAGTATCAAGTTTTAATTACAATAGCATATGCGAACTGTCGAAAGCACGACAGATTGCAAAGGAGACTTCGAGATACGCTGACCTTTCACCTCCTTCTCTCTTCTTTCTTTGTCCTTAATCTTTATATGTAATATCTGCCTATAAAAGATAGATTGGTAAATCATCTTCTTATTTGATGCGATCTCTATCTAATTTTCCTGAAGGACTATCTTGATGATTGGTTCTCGAGTGGCAGCTGTTCAAATGTTTTGCTAATTTCTTTAGACAGAGCTCCTAAAAGATAAAAAATGCTTTTCTTTTATTGATTTCCTTGGGGAAAAGATTCATCTAAAATCCATTGAAGCATAGCAGTCTGATATTTGATTTGATGTGGTATTCCTAATTATCAATATATCTAGTGATATGATAATGCTAATCTTCACAGGAAATATTGGAACAGCTAATCACAGAATTAAAACAATTTCAATGATCCACTGACTTCCATTATTTGATTATTACAGCGGGAATTTATAATATACGTATTCGGAATTATATTTTGCAATAATATGAAAATTGAAAGTTTTTTGTTTATTATTAGATGTGTATGTTTTCCTTTTTTCCTTCTCACATTTACTGCAATTCAATTAATTTTAAATGATTCATTTCACTGATTTTAGGATTTTTGAGAAAATTGATAGATTGTTCGGCGTTTAATCCTCTCAGCACGGTATAGTAAAATATAGAGTATGGTAAAAGTAATTGAATGCCATATAAACAGCGTGCACATTGGACAAGTTTTCTGTCTGCTTCAATGCTGAATATCCCAGCGGTTGGTCCACTTATTTTTATGACTTGGGACATTATCTGTACACCAGTAATTACCGATCTTGTTTGTTGTGATGACAGATGGGACATTTCCTGCTTGTCGGGTTGTATTTTTAGTATCTTAGAATGTATCACCAAAAAGCAGTAGTTTGTTTAACCTTTCGCTCTCACGCCAAGATTTTGCTAGAGTTCTTATGCGGTATTTGGCTTTGAAGTCGGGACCGGATGAAGATAAAAACTAGTTCTTTCTTTCACATTCTCGACTTACTGCTATTTCGGCAAGGATAATAGTTGCAATTGCTGCGTAATCTTTTTTCACTGGCATTTACTTATTTCCTTATTTACTAAAATAATTTCATCAATTTCCTGAATGTTTTTTTTACCAATTTTATCAATTTTTTTAATCAAAATATTTTATCAGTTTCCTGAGAAAAGATAAAGCAAATCTATTAAATTTTTATTCTACATTAAATATGAGTTTTTATGCACTCAAATTCAGTCCCTTCACTAAATATAAGAGATGATGGCAAAATGATATTTTTTTAATGAATTTTTAATTTTTTCTCGGAATTAACTATTCTTTGAACTAAACTTTTAGTTTTTGTGCATGCTGATAGTACCGGTAAAAATAGCAAAATTTTCATGTAATGTTCGATTCAACAAAAATTTACCGCTTAATTCTTTTGTTTTAATTATTTGAACATTTGATCATGGAATTTATTTCGAAACAAAAGTCATAGTCATCTTAATATATCATGATAACATATGTCATTACATCCTGATTAGATCTTGTTTTGGACAGATTAAGAAGTGCAAGAACTTATAGGCTGTCGAATTTATATGCACTGATTGTCGATCAAATTTTTCAGTTTTTCTTAAAAATTTACGGAAATCTTTGCAAAAAAACCGTGAGAACGTGAGTTATTTTTATTGCAGTGTGTTTCTTGATTTAAATGTAATCTATCTTCAAAGGATAATCAATACTTACTAATCCAATTTTTCAACTATTAACACTGTAATATGATCTTAATATTGCAAAATATGCTGAATAAGTGACCTGAATAAATTCATATTAATAAAACATTTTTCGATTCCTTCTCCAATCTTTGATGTTAGTAAAGGGATATATTTAGAAGTTCTAAATAGAAGACGATAATATTAGTTTTATCAGATTAAGATGATTCTAATTTATGTCGCGTCTTATCGAATAGATTTACAATTTCATTTTTTTTAATGAAAAAAAAAGTAATTTGCATATTTCCGAATTTATCTTTGTAAAGCCTGGATGAATCGATTGGAAGTATCATTTCCGCCAATTTGTATCTTCTTCAATTCAGCTGGTGGGTACATCAGGGGTCTTACACCCATCGTCATAATTGTTTTATTTAACATTTGTCTATGGGAACATGTGGCCTTCTATCTAAAGAGGATTAGTTGTTTACTGGATTTTCAAATATCATTAAGAATCAATGAAGGGTAAACAAGAAAAAGGTCATTTCTGGATTTGGGCATATGTTAATTTTTGAAGAGAGGGTTGTTTTTCAGACTTAGTAGATATTTCTTATTTTCAGATCTATATTTTTTAAAAAGATTCATTTTTGTTTAAAATTAAGAAAATATGTTTTGTTTTTGATGCTTCGATCTATTTTCCGAATAAAAGAATCGAATAGCAGTAAATAAATAGTTTTATGTCGATTTATCATTGTTTATATCGCTCATTGGTTCAAAGATGGAAAATAAACAAAAATTCAATTCTAAGATAAATTGAAACGAGAATGTCACATCTAAATATTTCGTAATTTGCAGACTTCCTTTTTGTTTCCTTCCTTCTCTTGAAATTTCAATATATTAGTATACTATATTATGAGCTACCGAAAATTACTTGTAAACTTGATAAAGAAAGAAACATTCGATAAATTTTACAGCCTTTATCTTTTAACTACTCGCCACCATTCAATATGTTTACGCCGTATCGGAAACTTCGATTAGTCACATTTGACTTGATTCTACATGTTGAATTATCTTTGGAGCATTATTTTTATCTTGAATAATCAGTTATTTGACATCCATTTAATGCTTTCTCGATATACCATACAGTTAACAGAGTTGTTTTCTACCTCTCTAATTTTTTCATTTCTTGTTTATCGATTTATTGTTTGTATCTCTCATTAATCAGAATACATCGAAAACTTCCAGAATAATGCGACATTATCGCTGATTAATCTTGGCTAAAGCAGTGCGTCGCTGTAATGTTTTATAGCTTCCCATCACATCCTTTTATTTCATTTCTCTTCGGATATATATTTATCATTTGCCCATCCCAACACTTAATTGTGCTTGCTTATCCCATTTTTATAATATTGAAAAATTCTCGCCTACGATCGTTAACTTCCGCATGACTACTTTTCTGGCCATAGCATTAAAAAAAATTCTTTTCGCTTTCGCAGATTCTCTTTCTTTCATTGTTTGATTTGTAAAAATAGATTCATTTTCCAGATAACAAATTGAAAAAATTTATTCCATCTAATTATCAGATTATTTCGTATTCTCCGAATTACCTGACCTAATGCTCGTCTATTACGCTGTTCACGTCAGTTTACACTTCAATCCAGTTTTTTTAATCTAACAATGAATGAATGATAGGATGATAAAGTACAGACAGAACAACAGAGAACGAAGAATATGTGCGTTGACATTAAAAAATACAAATAGCAATATAATTTTGAAATGGGTCTTAAGTCGATTCTATCACATATTGAGATTGAAAATTATCGAATTTTTTTATTTCTCTTAATGACCTCTATAGTACCAATGTCACCACTCATTGGAGAATTCCCGTAGTTGTTTTCAATGAACAATTCATACACATTCTCTAAAACTTGCTAGAAAGATCGCACTCAACGACTACAATTAATTATAATTAAAAATAAATTATTGTTTAATCAATTCTGCAAATTTAAAAAAAATATTAGGAATGAGATAGAACATAATCATTGATTGTGATCTCATTCTTTCTTCAAGTTTTTTTTCCTTTTTTATTATTTTTTTAAAAAATGAGATAGTATCCAGGAATTCCTGTTTGACGAAATAATTGAAAAACACTCGCTTTTTACTATCTCATTTCACTATTTTCTCTATGGGCAATTTTATTATCAATCAGAAAGCATTCGGGAAAACATATAAATGACTTGTCGAAATATTTTAAAAATTTTGCTTTCTTCTGTGGTCAATTTTTTTTTGATTTGCTGTTGGCAGCAGGATGGATTCCTTTTTCGTTTGCATTTTTTTTTCTTTTTTTTGTGAGGAATGAAGCAAAGGTTTGTAATTTATAACGCCACTAGCAATCGCTGCATTTATTTATTTATTTTCTTCAACATGGCTTTCATTCGTGCAGTATGATCGATGTAGAAGTTTTAGTACGGCAACAATGACATTTAAAAGTGAATATTTGAAACTGGAAGCACTTATCAATTTTTTCTTTTCATAAATTCTGAAAGAAAAATTTCCGTTTAGTTCCCATTTTCTTTCCCTTTCACTTACTGCACTATTGTAAATTGAATTTTTTTTTTTTTTTCTTTTTTTTTGCTGGAAGAATGCAATATTATAATGTTCTATCAGAACGACAGCATTAAAGTGCTTTCAATTTGTTCCCTTATATTAATAGAAAAGTTGAGCTTCTGCACTAAAAATTTTTGTTAATTAAATCAAGCTTTTAATTCTAATCCATTTTGTGTTTGCATTCACAGTTCTGACAGAACAGAAAAGAAGTTATATTTGATTATAATTTCAAGTGCAAAAAAAGTTTTTTGATTATAGTTTTTTTTTGAAAAGATTTGGTGCAGTTTCCTGAAAAAATTCGGTTAGTTTTGAACTTTTTAAATACATCAATGTATTAATCTTTTTTTTTTGGAAAATTTCTTAGAAAGCTAGTAAGAATAATGATGTATGCAGTGAGTTTTGAAGCAGCAAGTATTTAAATTAGGCGTTTGGGATTTACCACTTGTTAACCTCGAAAAGTCGAAAATGAAACCCATTCATTCATCTCTATCCCATATGAAAATGATAACATTAGCAATATTAGGACAACAAAGTAATGTTTAGTTTGTGAATTACACTGAAATGCAGCAAGTTGAATCAGTATCACGTATCACGCTACGGCTGTACGAACATTGCAATTTGTAGGTTAGATATAATGTGTCATCCCAACACAATATAAGAATTAATAAAGAGGCTGATCAGCAAGTTGAAAAGTTGCCAATTTGTATGTTTGATCTAGTTTCCTAATCTTTGCGAAAATTTTTCGAATTTTGAAGTATAAACTATGCCTTTCCATTAGTTATTGAATTTATTAAATTGGCATATTCTAAAGATTTTTTTTATTTTTCTTCTAAGATTTTTTTTTCTTATAAAAGTGAGTAATTTTTATATAATCACAGATTAGCAGTGAATGATTGCATCATACATGTACCATGTATCTCAATTAATTTAAATTTATTGTTATTTTAATGCAATTTGTAAAACTAAACTAATTTGTAAAATCACTCTTTATTATAAATAAGTTTATTATAAATGAATAGAAAAGATTATATAAAACAGCAAATATTAGGAAGTAGTGTTGAACGAATTTATTATTTTGTTAGTTTGGTGTTAAAAATAAGCGGAAAAAAGAACAAGAAAATAAAACTTATGATTTAATCGCAAACAACAACTAAGTAGTAAACAATTAAACAATACAAGAAACAAATAAATAAAACACTAAATGAAATAATAATTCAACAGCAAAATAATATACTAATGAAATGAAATAAATGAAATAATTTTAAAGATGCGAATAACGTGTTGCAGAATTATTGAGAAGAAATCAATTTTTTCTGCATACTTTTAAAGACAGATGATAAGGAAAGAAAGGCGAATTTTTCACCCTTCTCTATTAAATCTATTTTCTTTCAACTGGAAATTGAAGTTAATGTAGCCTGCATACTAGAGAAAAGATTGTCGACAAAGATACTTCTCATAGTAAGAGAAAAAAAAAAATCAGAATTAAAAAGAGACTTGAGCAAAAAAAGTTGAGTTCTTTGTGAAAGAAATATTTCGATGTCATTTCGAACTTTCACTAGTAGAATCCGCTTATAATTCCATTAGGTTATTTCGAGAATTATCCTTGAATGTATGTAACATTTCCTAATTTCTATGCCTCTTGATGTCGAACTGTGCACGTTTTTTTGTGTCCATTCATTTAGATATTTGGACTTCATACCTTTTGCAGTTTCTTCCACCTTTTACCTGATGTCTATTATCTATCCGCAAGTCTTATTGTCAGGAAATTAGCTTAATTATTATATGGAAGGACCATAATGTTGCCATTTTTCCTTCGGTATTCAAAATATTATATTAAGTGGTGAGTTAAGCATGGATGCACTTGGCTTCGAAATCTTTTTTTTTTGATGTGTTGAATGTATTCACATTGAACTGTAAATGTCATTGGGCGGATCGTATCACTAATAATATTCATTATTCTTAAGTGTCCTCTCACTAAGATCGCTCCTCTTCTAATCGACGATGGAATCATTATTTTATCATAAAATTACTTGTCAA
The DNA here is from genome assembly GCA_028564675.1 of Onchocerca lupi. NCBI lineage: Eukaryota > Metazoa > Nematoda > Chromadorea > Rhabditida > Onchocercidae > Onchocerca > Onchocerca lupi. The sequence continues at coordinate 86,949 of JAOVVO010000070.1, forward strand.
TATTACAACTCTCGCTTCCCAGTATCGTTCCGTGTGATCTTGACCGAACTGTTGAAAAGCTCAGTTAATGATCAGTGCTTAAATTTTTCTAAGACTGTACGAACATTAACAGGTCTAACGTAGCATTCACTGTACTTCTGCTATTACGACATACAGTAGTCATAGCATTTGCATCTGAAAATTTACTTTTCATTTCGCAACTCCTTTTCTAATATTTGTAATAAATTTCCTAGCAGTATAACGTTAAATGCGCCTGAAACGATAATGGAGCATCGAACATTGAAACAACGTGACGATAACGGTCCGCGAACAATCAAAAATCTTGCTGCACATTTTCAAAATTTGAAAAAGAATCAAACAACTGCTCAAACTGTTGAAAGTATGTTTGAAAACTTGAATATATGTTGTAACAAAATCTGAAAATAAGATATCCAGAAATTTTTTGTCGTGATCATTTTGAAATGACCCCTCCATTTAAGCAACATTTTCGGAGAAATTTGAACTTTTAAGGATTCGTTGTAACTTTTCAATCCGCATTGTTTTCTTATAGAAAAAATGTATAAATCCATCATTCAGAAGTGCTACATGATTTTAAGGATCTGAAAAGTGAAACCTTCCTTTAGTAATTTCGAAATTTCAATAAAATTTTCAATGATCAATATACAAACTGTTAAATTTCAGGCTATGATAATCTAAGCAACAATTTGCCACCACCAGTTCGAATTACACCATATTCAGGCGTTAAACCAAAGGTTTGCGTTAGTTTAATGTATTCCTAATTTTGAATTTATTTTGGAGCTTCAAATTTATGAACTACGAATTTTGCTAAGTTGGATGGTTAGAGTTCAGAAGTTTTTCAATCGTTCTTAATAATTTGAATTATAATTGGCTTTTCATCTTTTATGATTATTTGAGAAAGTTGTTGTTCCAATTTTATCATACATTGTAAATCAACTTCTCGATTTGCGAAATTAAATTTTAACGTGAATTAGAAATTAATTTGCATGTAACAGTTCACGATTCAAGAGAAACGTCGAACTGTCCACACATTGCTCACTTCAAAGTCGGCCTTGAAATTGGTTTTGCGGAGATGATAGAGAAATAGCGATCGCAAGGAAGGCATAGGACGAGTTGTTTCCATTCATTTCACTCCCACATATCATTTTCCTATACATACATATGCTGCATATGTCTTCCCCCAAACAAACAAGAATACTTTGCAACTAAAAAGAAAAATTCCATTCTCCAAATGGCAAATTTCTGGGAGATTTTATCAAATTCTGGCTAAAAAAATGGAAGAGTGGCGGGATTCTTTCTCGCTTTCCCGGGAGATTGTCTTCCCATCCCTTTCTTTTCATTTACTTTCACGCATATGCCAATGAATGAGAATATCAATTGAGACATAGCGGGACAATTCTGCGGCAATTTCAGGCAAATTGAAAAGATGAGACAAAGCCACATGTTGGTTCGCTAATTTAGAACGATCAAAATGGAACAAGCAACAATACAGTTGCTTTGATGGTTGCACAAAATTTTGCATTCTTTTTGAGGAGCTTTCTTTCATGTTATTATTCAGAAATGAGTCATTTCTCCGCAAAACACAATTTTGATCGCAACTCTTATGATAGCCCATTATTACATATAAAAAATAACTAGGAACATCGCTGTAAAAGTTGCCGAACCGCAAGTAATTTGTTTGTCAGGAAAAATAACTTGAACTCGATCTACCGCTGTGACAGAACCTCACAACTTTAGTACCTATTAATGGATGGACATCATATATAGGTCAATAAACTCAGAAGGTAGAATATCAAGACGACATAGAGATTGAAATGAAAATCGTTCAGAAGCTTACAGAATGAGGATAGGAATATATGAAGTTTTAAAATAAAATGTAATTAGAGATTGAGATATTGCTCCAAACTAACTGATTTCAGCTATTTTGGATGGAGAATGTTGTTAGAACCGGACTTGTAGTATTTGAATAAGATCTTTTTGGATGACTAGCTTCGGGTCCCTTCAATAATTTTTAATGGTGGAACAGATCGTGGGATGAAAACACCAAAGTTAAAATATTTCAATCAATGGTATAGGGGAAAAAATCTGATAGTTTTGTAATTTGTTTGTAGTTTATCGGATTTGAAATTCTTTTTGCGTTGTACTCGACTAGTCAGCAATAGATTTTATTGGGTTTATACGATATTATATACAATATCGTGCTTCTACAATAGTAAAGATCAAAAGAATAATACACGGCAGATAATAAAAGATACTAACAGTCGTTAGAATATTCACTACGTTATCGTATTTTTCGTTTGATTATCTAACCTTTGTTAAACTTTCTGTCCTAAATATTCTCCTTTCGTTCTATCACTTTTTCCCCTGACTGAGGACTGAACTGTAGCTCGTGCAGTTGAACTATCTTTCTTACTAACATTCCCGATATTGGATTGAACTGAATTGCCGCTGATACTGATCTGGAAGACACTGCTTCTGTTGACTCAAAAAGCTGGTTTTTTACGGATAATTCTTGCTCTCAATTGTGGGCGGAGTTTACAACGTATTAATCATGCAAAAAGCTTGTAATCAGGACAAAGAATAGGAGATAAATAATGCTTATAACATTTCAAAGCGCATAAGTTTAGTCTTTGCAACATCCTGGACTTAATGGTTTAACATTTTAAACAATGCACATGAGCTCTGTTAGCTGATCGGAAGATGGGAGAACAAAAGCTTTTGTGCCGAGATATAGATAAGTGACTCATTGTTTGAGAAATATTACTAATTTTTGCTGCACAAAGTATTTGGATTATTTCGTTATTTCAATTTTACCGGCAAATGGATTCATTTCACTCAACTAGTTATTATCTTTTAGAGCTTTATCATGTTCTTCAATGGTTTTGTTTTTACTGATTTCGTCAGATCTATCGAGAACTTTTGCGTACCTTATTTTCCTTATTTATTATTTTCAGGGCATGGACATTATTAGGCCAGTAGCATTTCGGCCATATGCTTCATGCAAGTTGGAAAAACGACAAGCAATCACCTCGTCATCGTTCTCTTTTCACAATAACAACAAGAAGAAAAATGATTTTCTAACAAAGCGATTGTCGAAGTAAAGTGAAAAAATTTTTTAAGATTTTTACAAATATCGTTGTTAGTATTGTAGAAGACAAAGATAAATGGACTCTCAGTAAATTGTAGGATTACATGATGCTGCCTGTGCTAATCATTTAAGCATTGAGTTTAAAACATCCAGAAGATTTCTCATAATTATCGATCTTTCACTTGTTTTATTTGCCTTTCCAATCTTCAAGAGAGTCAAATTCACGAGATTAGTCTTTATGGTTATTTTATTTCATGATGATGATGAGATTAAATTAAATATTAGGACTTCTTTTATCGAACTATTATAGCAGTGATGATTTGAAACGATCTTCTCAGCAATCAAAGGACACTGTGTCGAATTCTTCCGTACCATCATCAGTTAACTGTGGTAACAGACCGCGGGCCATCTATCAACCGTCCACCAGGTTCAGCTGAACATTCAACATTCCTTGTGACGTTCTCAGCATACTATGTTTCCTAGAGCACAACACATGTTTTTTCTTCTGCAAAGAAAAAACACTTTTTTCTTTGCTGAATATAAATATTTTCTGCTATTTTGCCGAGGAATAAAAATTTATTTGAAAGTCATCGATTGACTACTTGACATTTGAGAGACATAGACTTCAAACATTCGAATAATCAAATTTTAAATAATTCTCTTTAACAATTACAGCTCCGAACTGGCATCAGCAATGGTTGGGACAAAGTCCAGCAAATTTGAGGCTGAAGAAAATGATTATGATATTGTGCCAGAATATATTGAGCACGACAAGTTTTACATTGATGGTTAGTTTACATTCAATTTTCCGCTTTAGGAAAGATTTGCACTTATGTTTGCAGATTAACTTAAGATTATGCATGGATCAGATTGATTGCATATGGATTGATCAAAGCAAAATTAAGATAAGATTATCAATTAAGAAGTCAAGTTTTCCCATTCTTGAAGCTCATCACTCCTGAAATCAAGTTCATAGCCACTTTTGTTCCTGTAATATGATCTCTGACTTTTATTCTTCTGTCGAATAAAAAATACGAAGCAGTCATTCGTCTTTTATACATTTCAGTTAAGTTCTGTATTGATTTAAAATTGATAGGACGTTATTCACCTGTCAACCATTGACTTTGAGTTGGTATCTGTACGTAGTGGTAGCCAGTTCAAATCTTCTTGATTCACTTTTTTGCTTTTACACCGAGTGATGAAAATAAAATTCTTTCACATTTTTAAATTGTAAATCCTGAGAATTTATTCTTGGAAAACTAATTTAACTAACGAAAGGATATAACTAGCATTTAAGCATCAAAGATTTATGTTATCTATTTATATTAAAGACTTAGATTTCGAGTTAGGAATTCGTGATTGAAATTTAGATTTTAACGCCGAAGTTCTGAATTAAGGAGCTAGAAATTTCCTTATTGATTACTTGCAAAACAAATAATATTTAGTGGATTCGACGACCAATGAAAACTATTCTGTTGTACATTCGACGCCTTACTGTCGCAACCCATCGTCCGAGGTACTTCCTGCCCCAGCATCGACATCAAATAATGCCAACATTAGCCGTGATAAAATACAGCAGCAACAGCAGCAGAACGGCAGCACAGCAGTCAGTGTAGTAACTGGAATTCCATCATTAAATATTATCCAGGTTTGTTTACATCATAGTTTTCAAGGAAATGAAATTTTTCCCATCCATATGTTGACTTGTGAGGCTCTAGAGAATAAGTTATAATCAACTATCAAGAAGTCATAAATCACTTCATTTTAATCATATATTCGGAATAGTTATAATATTTAAAAGATATTGTAACCGTTTCCGAACTCTAAGATACGTTTTCTGTTATCCATATTCAAGATATACTTTTTTTTATTGCACTGTTGCTTATATTTTTTGATTTAGTAAGCAATTGATTGACTAAGAAATTCTTGTTCTAGAAAATAATTTTCAGCTTTTATTTTTGTATTTTCCGGTCTAGCTTATTGTGATCTATAGGTTCGTAAAAATAAGCAATATGGCTACATTTGATAGATTAGGAAAAAGAACTGTATATATATTGTTTCAGAGAAATTTTCATACTTTTCCAAATTTAAGAACAGAGCGATTATTTTTATGGAATAAGTCACTAAAGGAGAAGATGTAACTATATAGCAAATATCTGCGTTTATTGTAGAAATCTTCATCTTCACATCAAGTTTATGGTTCGAATGCTTCTTCTGGTAGTCGTCATAGTTCAGGAATACACGTTACACCGTCACCAAGCGATTCCGGTATTGTCGATTACGAGGTTTATTCAGTTTTGTTTCATTTTTGCTACTCTGGTTACACTTTCATCAAGTGAAGACGGAAGATATAACCAGAATTCCTTCTTCATCACATTTTTCCGATGTTAATAGATAGTTCAAGCTCAGCTTGTGTGGGAATTGTTCACCCTGAATTAAATCTTAATAGAAATGACGTTAAAATCAGAGGAAAAGAACTTTAAAGATACTTTGGTAAAACATATTAATCTTTTGGAAAAATTTATTGCAGATTAAAAACCAAATGATAATGAATTTGTGAAGTCTAAATAGTAAATAAGTTTGGAAATTGTAAATGAGAAATTGTTATGTGGTCTGTTAGGTCAAAGAAATTTTATAAACATAGTTACCTTAGTAAAGTTTAAAATCAATATTTAGATTTTGAAATCTGATTCCGCTTTTCTGAAGTAAAATTCTCATTGTTCAACGGACGTAACTGTCTAGCATTTAAGAATTTATGCTTTTAAAAATATGGACGTAATTTAGAAAAAATTGTCTAATACTTGTGCAAATTTTTCATGATGCTGGTCAAAAGAGGAAAGAAAGTCTACAGGAATGAGCTGGAACGGTTTGAGAAAATTAATCGTTTATTGAATATAAATGGATTAGTGAAGGAACTTTTTTTTTTTTTTTTTTGGAATAGAATGCTCTTCAGACAATCATTCGAGATAAGGAGAACGAATTGACAAACATACGAGCAACAATGGAACAGAATGAAGAGGTTGTGGTAAAAGTTTATCTAGAAAAGGAACGGCTCTGGAAAGAACAACTTGCAGATCTTAAACAAAAATTGCAGGTTACTGTTTCCTAATTGATAAATTGAGAATAAATTTGTTTTCTTTGTTTTACTGGAAGAAATAAATCGGCTAATGTTTTTCATCTATTCAATTCTGTGCTTCTTCTAATCGAAAAAAGATTTTTCAAAAAATTCCATTGAACAACCATTGATTGTTTAGGCTAGTCAGCAAGGAGAAAACGCATTACGGCAACAAATTCAACAATGTAATGAAGAAAGAGAACAATTCCGAGTTACAATACAGAATCTTACTAGTGATAAGCAGGGATTGCAACGCAAAGTGATTGGTTTTGTCTCTTTTCTTCAAACAATTGAGCCATTCTTATATGTAATGAAATATTCTGCATCAAAATATCAAGAGATTTAGAAAAAATTTGTCAAATTTTTGATCATTTTTGAATGCTAAGAAAACATATGATGCTTGAAATTCGAAAATCATTAATCTAATCGGACAGTTTTAATATTAAGGAAATGAATTTTTTGGTTTTTAACTAATTGTATATTGTAGTGTTTGAAAATAGAACGTGAGTTGTTCCAATTGCGTGAATGTTTCGATGAACTCATTCGAAATCGTGATGAAACTATTTGTGGTCCGTGTCGCAAACGTATTACATGTGATATCGCCGCAACAAATACCAACAACAACATTACTGACAAACGTGCTAAACCTCCACTGCCTACTCCGCGGTATTCTAAGGTTCCTGAAATATACTGTTATGTTGAACGTTCTTTGTATATTTATAGTTTGCTATAATTTAAGCTTGTTGCAAATATAAATTCCAACGCTATTCGCTTTGATTCATTGTTTTTTTCTTTCTTAAATTTTGAATTTTGTTTAAATTAAAACACAAAAATCGAGTTTTGATATTATTATTAGCTTTAGGAATTGTAACTTTAAATAACTTCAGGAATTGTCATCAGAACGTGAATTACGTGATGAAGTAGAAGAACTAAAAGATGAAGTGTCAACTTTGCGCGATACACTCAACGAACAAATCGGTCTTTTTGCTGTCGAAAGGAAACGCTGGGAAGAGGAACGAATTAAAGTGATTATTTCAATTTTTTTTTTTCAAGTTTTACGCAGAAAAATTTTGTTGATAATCTGGAAATGTGAAGGTTTTATAAATTATACATTCAAGATTTCATTATGAAAAAAAAACAAACGAATAGAAATTCTTTGAAACAACTTTTGCCATAAAAATAGTGATAATTCTGTGATAAATTTTATGACTGTTTGGGAAATTTTTATACTTTGCATTTTTCATGAGCTATAAAGATCGTTTAGAACGCCTTCCCGTTTCTGTCAATGTTAGTCAAGTCTTACATCTGATTTTAGGTGAATGAAAAATTAAAGAGAGCAATAATTGGTGAGTAGACAGATTGATGTGTGCTAAAATTATATAGCTTTTGAATAAGTTTGATTTGTGCCACTTTTTTGTGCTACTCCATATGATTTTAGAACAAATGAGCAATTGCTACAGCATAAATTGGATTAATATAATTCATGAAATAATCTCTAATCTCGAAAATTTTGATTTTAAATTTACAGATTTTGAAATCCAGTAATTCGCCATCAAATCTGCTGGGTCTTTTGTCGACAAACGATTCTTCGTCAACGGATATAACTTCTCAGTTATCTAGGGATTTAAAAATTTTAACCGATGGTAAATCATATATTGTTAGCCGTGATCGCCTAATCTAATAAACTTTAGGTACGAATTTTCTTTTTTTTTTACCATTTTGTTATAAGTTATTGTAATCTTTATTCCTTTTTTATATGCCAATTATTTAATTGCTTTTTTATATTTCATGTTCTATTTTTCTTTAGCTACAATGATTTTCAAAAAATGCTTTTTCCAACAAAATAATTATACTTATCAATGGATTTAAATTTGCGTTCATTTCTGCATAATTACAGGAATTCTTAAGAGTTCTTCTTAACATATCAAAATTATTGAACTGTCTAATCTGATTTATTGCATTTTTTCATTTTAATTGTTGTTTTACATTTCGGACAAAGGATTTCAAACAACTTTAATGTTTATGATACCACTGATTACGATCCCGTTAAGGTCTAAAGTACTATTTAAGATCTTTTTTTAAATTATGAAATGAATAAATAGCTTTCAAATGTGTCAGAATACTTTGATACAGTATGATTTCTCATAACGGTATACTGCTGGAAAAAAATGAGAAAGCTGAGGTATAATAACTGAATGCCTCTTTTGACTCGAGTTTTAGTATTGTAATATCAGCGAATATCATTGCTGTAAATGTGAAATTATGTGATCGGTACTCACCGTCAATAGAGTTTTTCATTTTTATGGATGGCAACCACTATTTTTTGATTATTATTGTTCTTACGAATTAGATAGATAACGTTTGAAGACCACTCAATGTCCGTTCAGTATTTCGGCTTTATAATCTATTTAAAAAAAATATTTGTAAACAGTCATGTGGGACTTCTTAAGTGAACAGTCATCGTATGGAATTGAAACAGGAAGTGAAAGTAGGGGAAGGGTAGGAATAAACACTCTTGATTTGTGACAGCGGAAATGACTTTTGATTAGATTAGTAGTAAATATCCGAAAATAACAAATGAACAAATCAGAATCCATGACAGACAAAAATAAATAAGTGATTTAAAACTACAGAAAATAAGCTGAAGTTTAGGACTTGAAATTGTCGGTAAACCTAAATGCCAACATAATCTAAATATTGTTTTTAATAAAAATTTGTAATCTCATGCAAATGCCAACATAATCTAAATATTGTTTATAATAAAAATTTGTAATCTCATGTAAGGCATTTATCCATATTGTGCACAATGGCCCTTTGTTCCTCATCATTTAATCTGCTGATAATGCTCATGTGCTTCGTTTAAGGATTGTAAATGATTGTAAAACATGCCAATGTCTGGAGTTGTTTTATAAAGATTAATATCATTCTTTTGTCTAAGAATTGTAAATGGTTGCAATCATGTCAGTTGTCGAATAATATAGGGGCTAAAGCTTGTTCTTTGTTCCAATGTTTTAAGCATTGCTTATCTCTTATCTTTTCGTCTTTATCCATATCAATCTTTTTTGTATGAATAATGTATGAACCTCTTCCCCTATCAAGAATGACCACATTTTGTGGCAGCAGGATTAGTGCTTGAATATATCAGCAGTAGCGGCAGCAGTCTCTGCAATATTCTCATCACCAGTAGATCAAGGCAGTGGCGGACTTTAGTGTCCACAACTGTCCACATCGTTACTTATCAGCAGTAAGGGAACAACATCAGTATCACTAACAAACGTTCCCAGCCAATATTAAGCAATCTCTACGAAGCACAAGCAACCGTTCATCAAGAGACCATTATTGGTATTATTTATATTACTGGCATATTGTTCTTTTCTCATTATTTGTTATTGTAAGATGCGAAATTGTTTATAATATCGTGTAAACCTAATAAAGGCTATTGTTCACTTAATCAAATCACAGCAGCAAAAAAAAATCTCCAATTCAACAACTCCACAATCCCAAAATACAAATCAATCGAAATCTCTCTTTCGCCAGCAGAAATTAAAATTCTATGCAATTGAGATTCTGTCGAGTTGATCAAAGCATCACAATGAGATTTAAAGAAACAGAATTGTGATTGTTGGTATATAATATATGGATGTGAAAGGCCATACTTCGCTATATCATTATATTTATAATTAACAACAAAAGTTAAACAATAGTAGAGAAACATTTTGAAAGGAAGTTCAAGGAAACATAAACGATGGTTTATAAAATTTAAAGATTTTTTCAGAGCAATTTCTGCTTTAACGATTTATGTTGAAATGCAAGTGCATATCCAGCATCAGATTATTTCTCCTGAATTTATGTAAAAACGAACCATTTTGTCAATAATCAGCTGATTGTGCGTGTCTCAGTTGTATTTACATTATCAAAAATATAATTCCTTTTAGAATGAATCAAAATTTCTGAAAATTTCCGAAAATTTTGAGAAAGAAAAAAATTCTTAAACGATACTTTCTCAATTATCAAATGTTTCGGTTGGATCATTTAGAAGAAATCGGTAAAGCAGAAAACAAATGGATAAAATAAATAGATTGCTTCTGGCAAAATTAATTGAAAATCATGACAAGGATACGTAGGAAGAAGAATAAGCCAATTTTATCTTCCGCAATTATTCAGATCATCGGAGTAAAACAAGTTTTTTCCCTTATTCTGTTCCGCTGTTCACATTTATATTTCAAGTTCGTTTAATCTTTCTTCTGACTACTTTCTTAATGATTTTTTATTGTCGTTTCAAACTTAGTAACTCGAAATATAGCTTTCATTTTAATTAATTTTTCTTGGCAACAGCAAAAACTCTGCTTTGATGAAATATCTATTGTTACCAAAAAAATTATTTATATTTGATAACTAATCATTTTGAAAAGAACTTGCTCAGTGCTCAGTGCTTGCTCAGTGCCTATCCAACTTTGTTTATCAGGCTGTTTGGTCATTTATCTTTAAAGAGGCATGCATTACATTTGATATCTTGCACGATTAACTTGCACACCGTGGAATTTTTATAATAAAATAATAGTTATTGGTAGAATTTCTTTCTTTCACTGCTGGACAATTTTACCCATTTCTTCTACATCTATTTAATTTGTCAGACTCTTTTATCGAGCTGACGTTCACATGGCATCCAATCTAATGCCACAAATTGGCGTCATAAGTTCTTTATTAACAGAAGTCATTTGATCTGATGTAATAGTAGACCACTGTCGTTATCACATAATGCCGAAACTAGATGGCCATCTCGTTGTACTTAATCTTATGGTAATTTTGCAGCATTTTTATACACAACAAAACATATAAATGTTCAGAAGTAAACTAAACATGTTACTGCGAGTAGTATCGGCGGACTGCTCCTCCACATTACGAAAACAATAGTTATTTTTCCAGTTTTCGGATGAAAGCGCTTTGTTTAGAATTCCCTTTTTTTACCATGAATTATCCATTCATGCATCATCAGCTTTTTTTCTCTAGTTTCAGGTATATTACATTTACCTGCGCTCATCTATAGTAATTATTGATCTCAGATTTTTGATAGGAATTTTGAGAAAATAGAATTAAAATTGAGGAACTTATTTGAAATTCGAATAAATTTATGATAGTGATGATGAAGACTGGATCATCTCACTTATATACCACAATTATCTATCCTTTAGAAGTAATGGCTTTATTGCTAAAACTACTAACTGCATACAATGAATCTCGAATTCTGATCACAGGAATTTTTTTGCTTGAATATTTTGATGCTGTGCGGTACTGTAAATAAGTAAAATAGAAATATCGCAAAAGGTAAGAAAAATAAATTAATCGTCATCGATTTCATGAACATTGTCCGAAGATGAATTAAATAATTTGTGTATTGCTGTAATAATCCAGCGATTTCTTACGTTCCACACTTTTATTCTTGTTTTTCATCGCGGAAATTTCGTTTTGTAGCACTTGCATTTTTATTTAACCTTTGATGCCTTCTTAAACTTTTTCATTACATTTCATTAATCGAATCTTCCTTGTCAACTTATCTTCCACGGTTAATCCATATAATAGATTATATAGATCGTAAACGTGATGATTTGCGAAGAAACAACAAAAAAAGTAACTCCTTGCACTATTCTTTAGGTTAGACGCTAAAGTTTTTGAAAAGCAATATTGTCTTCGTCACAACAACTATCTTCGATGTCCACTTTTGCCATCAGCACAATTTCATAGTCCACCATCTTATCCTGCACACTTCTTCGTTCCGCCCTTTACTGTGATAGAAGAAAGAAATATTCCAACAAGCTTCAATCGTCCATTTCTGAGGAGTGGTTGTCGTGGTCAGAAATCCATCCTTCCTTATTATCTACATCGTTTAGTGCAGCAATTTTTTGTGATTATTCTGTCACCAATCCCTTGTGAATGCTCGAATACACCTCTCTCACAGAGATCGTTTAAAATCAGTTTTTCTTCATTTTTGTCTATCATTATTTTGTATAGTATTGTCATTAAAATGACTGTTTTAAATACTAGAAATGAAAGTTCACGATAAAAATAGATTTTACTTGAATAAAGGTCAGTTTAAAGAAATATTCGGTACCTCTTAAAGAAGGTTAGGTAGGAAAATAAATCTTTGGAAGATTGATCGAATATTAACAGCATGATTCATTCATTCATATAATTTCATACAATCATGTCCAAAGGATATTTCATAAACTTATCTATTTGTTAAATCTGCATTGTTTTTTCCTTTATCGCCCGGTTTTGTTCATTTGAAATATATCCAACTTGTTGATGCACACCTGGCTTAATAGATATATGCCAGTCTGGCAAATTTAACCACTTTCAAATTACTTTAAGGGTTGAAAGATATGTACGAATTCAAATAAGGGAGCAATCCATGATTACAAATTTTTGACTTCTTTCCATTTAAAACCACACAACATGCTCATGCAGTACATGTTCGTTATGAAAACATTGGAAGTATTGTAGAAGCTTTTGAAGACTGATCCGAAAAGTATCTAATAACTTGAAAATCAATCGAGAATCCGTTTTGTTTGCTACATCTCGATCGGGGGAAAATTAGAAGACCCTCCAATAACAGTTTAGCTCAATTTGGCGATCAGATTTTATCAATTTGTTCGCTTGAAATAAGAGTTGCTACTGACATGTAACTTGAAAAAAGTACCGTTGATTAAGATCTAAAATAGAAGTAAGCTTGCAGAATACTTTTATAAGTCTAGTAGTTTAGTGTAAGCTAAAAGTAGCTTGGTTTTCTTGGAAGAATCCGAAATGGTTTTTCCATTGTCTCTCCCATTTTTTTCATCTCGATAGTAATTTTGTAACACTTCCAATAATTTAATGAAGTTTAAAATGATTGTAATTCTTAACAATGGATGATTCAAAATTTTAATGTGTAAAAAATAGTTGACATTCGAAATTTTTTCAAATATTTTAATTTTTCGCGTTTTAATATTGTAGCAAATGTTTCGATATTTCTGAAGTCCGAACTTTGTTTCCTTATTCCTTCTATGTGAACCAAATAATTTTTCATATTATAAATATTTTTATCGCATTTCAGATCCTTCTTCTACTTTTCAACATGTTGCTACACAACAGGATATATGTAGGTTATTTTAAATGCCATTCGATTTTCCATATAAAAAAAAAAAGGAAAAAATAGAAATAAAATCAACATTTCTGAAAAATAATCCAAGGATAGTTCAAAAGTAATCTAAGTTTGCCAAGTTTAAAAAACAATAGTTTTAAAGATACAAAACTTTTGTCAAAACAAATGTTAACTATAACAATATAATGGACAAGTATCTTTCCATTTCGAATAATAAAAAATTAAATGGCATATCTGTTTTTGAGAAATAAGAACAAATTTAATTTGTAAACTTCTAAATACGAAAACTTTTACCAAAATGAATTATTGGTAGTCAGCTGCAATCGGACACAAATTATTATATTTCTTAGGAATTGCGAAAGTTACAAAAATTTTATAAAATACATTCGAATTTCAAATTCTTTAGGAACTAATTTTGGTACCTTGAATTGTATGTCGGATTATTTTAGCTAAGCCTTGTCAAAGCTTGAATTTTTGTTAAATATACGTACCTTTGTAAAAAATTTAGCGATAAATCGTAAACAAGAAATATAAAAATATATAGAAGTGTAAAATAATTGTAATGCAAAAGCGTTCTCTAAAAATAATGATGTCTAATTATCGCAGACAAAGCCTTCTTTTACCTCTCTTACTTTTTTTTTTTTTTGAAAAATGGTCATTTTCCTGTTTATATATATGTTTTTTTTCTCGAAGACAATTGACAAGTTCTTTTGTCGATACAGAAAAGAATAGAGTATAAACAACAACAGCTTAATTTAATCTGATCACATAGGATGCTATGTTGAAGATAGCTATAGAAGAAAGCAAACTTTTTTTTTCTGTTCATCACAACTAGGTGATAGATATCTCATTATTAAATATCCGTAATAAAAATCCCATTAATTGTCATTAGAAAAATCCTGTTTTGAAAGGGTTTGAAAACTAAAGTTGACCTAATCATTTTTAATTCCGCTGCGATCGCAGTGTAAACTAAATTACATTCGACGAATAAAATGATGTTCATTTTATTATTTTAAAAGTCAAAAGCTTTCGAAATTGGTAATTTATTCAAAGACAAGTTAGAATTAATTATTTACAGCACAAAGTTTTAATTTGAGTATGCGAAAAAATTCAATAAATGATAATTTTTGCTAAATATGAATGTACTTGGCGAAAACGTAACTCATGCCTTGCACTAACACATTACAAGTACCGTGACCTTCTACAGCAAAGATTTTTGGTTAAGAAAATTTTTCAAAAATGAAGTACTCATTCTCTTTCTGTAATTTAGAAACAAGCCGATCGATAATTCAATACAGAAGCTTTTCTTCAATTTAAAAAAGACTGATCAATCCTTGTAAAATGAAATGTATCATCGTATGAAGTACAGATGAGCGTGTTTTCTTATCAAAACTATTTGCACAGCCAATTATCGATCATTTGAATTGAATTTGTGAACTTTTTTGTACTTTGGGATATTGTAAATGTGGTCTATCTTAACGCTAATATATTTTTAGTTGAAGGAGTCGAAAAAGTATTGCTATGTGGAAGGAAAAGGGTTAATGATGTGCTTATGTAGAAGGCATGGATTACATCAAATAATTTACTTGACCGTTAAAAGCAGCCAAAATATCATTCAACCATTCAGCAAGTCTGTTTGTCTCATTATCACTAAAATTTGAATTCCAGCTATTTGTTTCTTTCCTTCTACTTTTGGAAATCATCGTCTGGAAGTGTAGCAGTGCTACAACAGCGACAGTTGGTGCTGAAATTGACATGCAATCATTATTCAGCAACTTAGAGGCGATGCTCATAGATAATGTTATCATCCCTAAATGGCTAATCGAAGAAGATCAAATCGCTAATCGGAGTGATAGTGAAGTGATTAGGCGACCGAGATCTATCGGACATACAATGAACGTTGCTGCGTCCCCAAACAGCATTCACGGTGCTTTTGGGAGGATGAATCCAGCAGCGTAAGTTTTCCATAATGCTGTCGTAATTTCTCCTTTGTTAAAACGTGTATAAAGGAAAGATATTTACTTGATTTTTAGAATGAAAATGAAGGAATTTTAATTTGAGCTGAGAAAAATTCTTTCTGACAATTTGCTGCTTGTATTGCAATGCATACTATCATTTACTCTGGCCATGCATGTATTTGAAAAAATTCCAAAGTTATTGCAATTGCAAACCATTTCTGAAAGTTCCTGGAAATTCTAACAGACGTAATTCTATTTGAAAATGATAAAAGTGTTTCCAGCAAGATATCAGTTTACAGCTAATCAACATAAATAAAAATAAAAATGCTCATTATGGTTCTTTATAAAACGTTACAAGTTCCTCACCGATTGCTTTGAACTTTTGATGCAACGTTGCATTCAAATAGGCGCGCTTTTTTATTTAGAGACAAATCTACTTTGCATATCGCACCTGTGACAGGTTAAGTGAAACGAGCTGTACCCGACCACACGAAGCGTGACTAATTTTTAATAAAAATGAGAGGAGATGGGTAATATGAAATGTGTCGTTGAAAATTTTCACTAAAAAATTGAAAATCAATTTCTGTATCATTTTTGGATATGAAAAATATCATTTTATACATTGCTTTAAACAATTCCCTCTATACAGAAATTTATTCATGATCAAATCTTCAATCTTGTGCTTTTGCATTTCTCACAGAAATGCAAAAAATTTTTTTAAAAACATAAAATCAATTTTAACCATTACTTGCTTCAGAAAAATCATATGAAGCCATTACAACATTTCACAGTAATTTTGCTGGCAAATATTTAACTAAATTGTCTCAAATCTCTTTTCCGAAGTATTAAAGGTTTGATTAGATTACAAAAGTTTCGTGTTCAGGATAAGCGCTGGTCATTCTGGTTTTAATGGCATGCAGGTTAATACATCAGGTATGAATGGACCGGTTGATTTTGACCCAACTCTTCTTCGTGGGTATCGCGGATATCCAGGCTTCAAAGTTCGCGTGAACAAGCGTGCTTTTGACTATACAAGTGCGCTGGTATACTTTGTTCTTGATCAGCAAATTCCATCTCTTTCAATACCGGATATAAATCAAACAGTTCAACAGGTACTTCAAAAATCATCCTCTCATCTTATCATTTTTCTTGAATATAAATATTAATAAGCATGATATGTAAATTCCTATTGTATGTATGGAATTTACGTGCAACCTGATCACAGTAGTAATATTCTACTGAAATAATTTCAGATCTCTGCGGAAGTAACGATATGTAATATTTATGTTTCAAACTATCGCTCACCGCAATGTGTGAATATTTATCCAGCAGCACCAAATCTCATTGTTTTTAGTATAGAAAACTTAGATTTTGGGTAAAGCATGCGAATCTTTTCATAAATTTAAAATCTTAATTTTTACTTTTTTCAACTCAACTTCTACAATACTTCACCATCCACAATTCTTAAATGGTATCTGAAATCAGCATATCAACTTTGTTGATATAATTTGAATAAAAAGTAGTGATTGAAGTATGAGAAAAATGATGGTAATGTTTCAGATTAACGGGTAACTTAGAAGCCATGGCGATGCTC
Organism: Onchocerca lupi; assembly: GCA_028564675.1. Lineage (NCBI taxonomy): Eukaryota > Metazoa > Nematoda > Chromadorea > Rhabditida > Onchocercidae > Onchocerca > Onchocerca lupi. Next base: position 103,860 of record JAOVVO010000070.1, read on the forward strand.
CTGCTTCCTGTCGAAATTTCTGGTATTGTTCACGCTAATATCTATCATGTTAGTTCAGCATCATATTACAATCCAAGAAATCAATATTTGTACTCTGAAATCAAGCAGTAATGTATTTCTAATATTAAATCAACTGTTACGTAATCATGTCTGTAATGCTTTGCTAATGAAGTTGTTTAAACCAGTTAGCTCCTAGTGATTATTAGTAAATCTAATTAGAAATCTCTCCTGAGTGATTTCTTAAGTTATTTTTCTCTTATTATTGATTATTTCACTATTTCTTGCCTTAATTTCCCTCTTTTGTACCCTATTTAAACAACCTACAATGCGGATATTTAAAAGCGGTTTAAGCAAAAAATTGATCATGAACTGACCGATAAGTCCGGAAATTATATCTATCTATTTATTTATCTTTTATTCTGTTTGTGTGTGATTCCAAATTATTGAATTTTATGTTTCGAATAAATCACATCAATATTGTATCTTATTTGATAAGTACTAGTTTACTCTCTTTGGCTTACTTAGTTCAATTGATTATCAGTATTTTAGGCATCGGCCACTGTAACATTATCACTAGAACGTACGCCGCATGGAACACCTTACGTGGTCTTATGTGGTTGTGATATAGAAATACCATATGCCGATTTGTGTATTGAATGTGGTGGTTTTTTCGGTGAACTAGTAAATATATTTTTCCGGGTAAGACTTATAAAGGAAAGAAAATTCGGCATAATTTTTTAGTTCTCAGGAAATAAAATTTTTTTTAGAAAATAGCGAGTTCGAAGTAAATATTTAAAGAGAATTTTTTTTTTCTTTTTTAACTTCTTATATATCTTTTATATGTACTTCATGAATTCAAGAGTCAATTAAAAGAAGAAAATTTGCCAATTTTGTGCAAGAAAATGCTAATTGATTTTCAGCAAACGATTTCATCAAGAGTGCGTACTTTGATACCGACTCGTGTTTGTGAAATGTTACCAAATATAATCAATGAACGTATCAATCCTATGTTAGCTCGTTTCCCACAGTCAGTTTCATATGGTCAAATATTAGCACCCTTGCTTGATGGACTTCTTGGACCATCATTACCACCTCAGGTTAGTGTTACATACTTTCGTAGAAGTGAGATGGATAAAACTTTGATCTAGAATGCCTGAAATTTAGAGAACTGAGTATTACAATGAAATAAAAACTTCAAAAAAAACTCGATATAAAAAAATTTGAAAATCAGAATTAAATTTTTAATAAAACACAAGTAATAAAATAATAGATAAATAAAGAATCCAAAATATTAGATTAACAAATGCTCGATGATTAAATGAGACATGAAAAATTCCAATTATTTTTATAGTAAATTAATGATTTGATGGGTATTAATAAAACAGGTGTTAATAAATGGGTATCAGTGAGTCAGCTTACAAGTTTCTGATCAATTACTACGTTTCTAATGCAACGCTGACAATTCAATTTCTTTTTTTTCCTCTACATCTCGTCATCATATGTCAATGTCAATTTTTCAAGTTTATACATTGTAAGAAATTGAATTTTTCGAATCATTCTCAAAGTATGGAAAATAAGTTGAATTAAAGCAACGTAATATATTTATAGCTAGAGAAATGTGAATAAGAATCATTTCTACTATTAATATTTCAGTGTCTCACGCCGCAATGTCAAGCACGTTTGATGACGACGACAAAACCACCGCCAACCGGTAACGGTCTTAATGCTATGCCACCAAGAAATCCACCATCACCAACGTTCAGGCGTGGTACCAATAGAGTTAGAAGTTTTAAAAACAAAATTGCTAAGGCTGCAGCCTCTGTTCCATTCCGAATAGTTGCACCAGAAGTGCAATCGAAGCTTCAAATGAATGTTGGAAAGGGAAGAAAAACGACGAATTTCGTCGGTAGTAAAACTGCTGCTGAACGGAATATCAGAAATAAAAATCAAAAATATGTTAAATCTTCCTTTAATAATGAATTTACGGCACAATCTTCTAAACAACCAGTACAAAAGGTATAATATTTCTTCAATTTACATGAACTATTGATTTATTTACATTTGAATTGAAAACATTAGAAGCATCTACTCTGAAATTCCTCTTTTTATTTACTCTCTTTTTTCAGATTTAATTCCTCTGATTATATATTAAGCTTACTTTTTTTTTTTACTGGCAAATATCACATATTTGATATTTACCGGCAGATATCACATATTTAATATATTTCATATTTCATCACATATTAGAGATATTACGTAGTTTTTGGCGTTTAAATCACTATTAGAGAAGATAAAATGAACAGTTGATAGTGTGTTCATTTGTAAAAAATAATAAAATGAACTTTCAGGAAAATAGAAAAAAATAAGAAAATGAACAGAGTGCAGACTTTGAAATCAATTCAGAAATATGATTGCATTGAGCTATTTTTCAGATTCAAAGTTCTCTTGCTTCTCCTTTTGCAAGATCGAAACGAGAAGTAGCAGGAATTAAAAGTTTGTTGTCGAATATACCAAATAACATCACGGCAAAATCGAAAAATGCCATACAGCAGTCGCAGCAAACTGTAATATTCCGGTTAGCTCCGAAAGTGTTGGAACCACTACGGAAGCATCAGCAGAAACTACAGGAAAATTCGAAGTTTATTGATAAGAAAAGTTTTGCAATGACTCGGAAATTGCCGTTCCATCCTTCTGAACTTGCAGAGCATAGCTCAAAAGCAATCGCATTTTCTGGACAAACATTTAATAAATTTAACAGATCGGCAGTGCATGGTGTACAGATGTATGGTGGGTTCCCTGGTGGTCATCAATCAGGTGTATTTCCTGGTGGTCATCAATCAGGCGTATTTCCTGGCGGTCATCAATCAGGCGTATTTCCTGGTGGTTACCAATCAGGCATATTTCCTGGTGGTCACCAATCAGGCGCACCCCAAGCTATTGGAGTAGCTAGTGGAAGTTTTAGCGATCCGTGTGCTGGATGTCCACCTGCTCCGAGCGGCTTAGTTGGTGGTTTGGGCAGTCTTATCAGACAGCAGCTTGATATAGTATTCTTTTTACTTATGTTATTTGATTAAATTATATCTACTCTTCCAAACGCTATCAATTGCTAATGCACCTTGATCTGGTATTGTATATGACAAGTATATATGCAATTCACATTTTAAGATTACTAAAATTTAAATTTTTAATAATTTGAATTCTTTTACAGAGAAAAGCGGCGAATTTATTATTAACGACTCAAATAATATACTCCTATGCAACCCCCTATGATTATAACTTCGACATCAATGGCGAATTCAGTCCTTACGGATATGGTGGTACTCCATTTGGCCCATCCCTATTACAATGGCCTACACCAGTAGGAACACCAATGATTGAAATCATAATTAGTGATTTCACGATCAATTCTCTTTTCTACTGGCTACATAGGTATTATTTGCAACATTCTCAATTAGAGAAATGTTATTCCGATGCCAATAAATAAACAAAAAAGCTTGTAAAAACAAAACGGAATGAAGATTGGTAAATTGCCGTACTACTACAACGTATAATCTCAGAACAAATATTTCCTCACAAAAAAGAAAATATCACGATTTTCCCGATGTTTCTTAGATCTATTTTGACTTTTTTGTCTAACTCTCTTTTAATATCAGGGCCTTGATAAAAAATCTTCCTAGGGTCCAATTTCTATCATTTCGCTTGGGACCAGAGACACCCGGGATTGGAGCACTGTTAACAACAACGTGTGATGTCAGCGACGACTATCCAGAAGTTTGACTGTCCATTTTGTTAAAAGAATGAAAGAGTTTAATAGTCTTTTCGAATATATTCGCGATCTATTTCCCTGATGTGTAGAATCTTTGAATTTCAGAATTTCAATTAAAAATTAAATTTAGAGTGATTAGATAACTTGATAGAAATTAAATATACTCATTCATTTACGTAGATAATTATTAAAAATATGATTTCATTTACAATTTATTATTATATAGTCTGTGTCAGCTCATTTTTCTGATAATTACTGATAAAAATATTCCAGGAGGAATTCGAAGACAGTAACGAAACACTTATAGTTCGTTTGTTACATTTGAGTCAACGTCGTCATCGTTTTCGTCTTCATCATTATCAGCAACGTAGCAAACGTCAGGTGGCTGGGAATGGAAATGGTGATATGGGTGAAGGTTTGGGTGATCTAGCTGGTCTTGGTATTTGCTTAGGTGATATCATACCAGCAGTCAAAGATAAATATCCGAACAGGACACTGGCACTTTTTATTCATACAGCTCGAGCACCTTCGATCACGATCCATAAAAATGCTGGAGGTAAGTATTAATTAGTAGTGATTATTAATCGTTTCTCTATTTAATTTCCAAAGACTTTGAATAGATAAACTTTAAATAAATTTCAGCAAGTGTACAAGTAAATTTGGCATTTTTTGTTGATATTTATTTGGATAAAACAAATATACGAGTTGGTACCATAACAGTGACAATAGTTACTAATATAATGATTCAAATAATGGGTTATCGAGTTACTGGAAATGCATCGTTGCCAATTCTGATGTTAATGGATCGTGATAAAACACTGGGCTTAGAACAGGATGCACTTGATACTTTGGCTAGTTTGGCCAAAGACATGTTTTTAAAGGTATGTAGCACATTCATTTTGAAAACTTTAGTAAGATAGTCCATTTTTCTAAACGTATACTCATTGATTGATTAGCTTATTAGTCTATACTGATTTTTTTCAGTATTCTGGTTACCGTAATTCGCATGTTATTTCAGGCGATTAATGAGCGGCTCAGTAAAGGCATAGAATTACCACTGCCGATGGCAGCAGCAGCAAATCTCCCCATAAATATCACTGATCCACAGATCCAACTACTTGAACGTGCTATTTATATTGGTTCAGATTTTGTGGTAGCACCGTCAACACTACAAATGCTTTCGTTATCTCCACAGTAACAAATAACCCTTCAGAGATGACAACATGCTCATGTTTTTACGGATATCCAATCTTCCCAAACAGCTTCCATACAATTAAATTTTTTAAACTTCATTGCACTTCCAATCACAAATTCGTCTGTTTTTCGGATTTTAATTTAGAAAAATTGTTATAGATTGCGGTAATGTACTGTTGTTACAGATTTTGTGACTTGAGCACATTTACATCTCCAAGCTTCACCTCCAAATGGGTAGAGAGCACCAACATAGATTTTATACTACTTGACATTAATGAATCGGTTAATTTTCTCGATTCACGGGTGATCAGACTGTGATTTCAGTTTTTAATCATCACACAGCTTTTATTACTTTCGCTCCCAGCTTAACCAACGTTACAATTTTTTTTTAGCTTAGCAGTTGTTCAACTGGAGTTGACCGATTTGCACTTAGTCATACTCTAGGTATTACTAATTAACAACAAACTCTAGGATAGAAACAAAAATCCTACCCCGAAGTCAAGGTTTTTAAATTATTGTCAATTGTTTATTTTTCCAAATTTAGTAAATTTCATGAAATCATCAGAAATACTTTGATGAAAAGGGAGTATTTTCTTGGAAATCTGAACCGATCTCCAATGAACGATTCCGAAAAGAATACTTTTTTAACAGATGTATAAGCTTTCTAATTCTTGCCGTTATCATTTGTTTGCCAGATATTGCTGTGATATTATTAATGCTCACTGACAATTATTATACATTTTTACTCTACTTTATTAAACTTTCAAAATTTGTGATAGCAATCCAAACCCGAAAATGGGCAACACAGAGCATGATTAATAGTGAGCACAATTTTTTCCGCTTCTATTTGATAGTTCGTTCCAACAATTTTCCTTGTTTAAACAGGAATGCTTCGCCATTTCAGATGTGTATAAATCGAATTCATACACATCTGAATAAGAATAATATTATTGAAGCGAGAATCACCTTACCATACGCAACATCTCAACACTCCAACAACAGGTACGATTGTTGCAAACTTGACATAACTATCCGTGTCCAAGAGTTTCAGTAATATATCCTTTACCATCTCCCTTCAAATTTCTTTCTCCTCCCTGCATTCACTCATGATCCACAAATAAACATTAAATTCTGCGATTGCCAAATCCTTGTAAGTAATCTTCACAAGCATCATGTTTTCTGCATAATGTGACTCAAATTCATAATTTGCTCACATTCACAACTTCGTCATCCCACTACTCACAAAAAACAATCAAATCACATTACGCCACCGAGTTCCATATTTTTCTGTGTGTGTGTGTGTGTTTTTAGTGTGAAAGAAATAACAGGAAAAAAAAAAAATTTATTCAAAAGACCGAAAAATGATCGGAAAAAATTGCGAAAATATCGAAAAGCATGAAAATTGCAAAAAATATCGAAATTCGCAAAAATGTTCCAAAATGTGTGTTTTCGAAAATATCAGCAAAAGTTTTAAATTATGATTGAATAATATTATTTAAAAAATGCCATCGAAAGTGCTGCGAAATCAACTTTTTTTTCGAAAATGACAGAAAATAAAATCGCATCTGATTTTAGTAAAATAATGGCATATAATTTGCAAAATGCGAATATTTGGGAAATTTTTTGAGAAAATTTGAAAAAAAAATTTTTTTTTCATGAAATCATTTATAAAGACGAGCCTCTTTTAAAAATTTCGCGAGAAGTGTGTGAACTTCTTGCACCAAACCAAAATATCAATATGCAAAACTTTTGTATTGTATAAAAGCCTTTCTTTTATACTAAAAAAAGTGTCGTATCAACTTTCTAGCGTGATAATTAAGGCATTTAGTTGGCTTCAACTTGTGCAGATTAAACGAGAAAAGTATTACATAATTGGCGTCTTATGTTACAATAAAATTTAGGGTTTTGACTTATAAAGCTGAAGTGCGCTAACATACGTTTAAGAGAGTACAGAAACACTTATACTGAAAATAAATCCTAGCTGGGAGCTTTTCCTTTTTACGCAAATTCCTCAAATACTAAAGCGACTTATGAATTGACAAAAAGGTATCACTCATGCAGTTTAGGAAGATATCATAAATGTGGACAAAACTAGCATCCAAGAATTTGATTGTCATCAAGCACACTAAACTGATGAGCCTATAAAGTAACTGTATTTTACAATAAAACAAACGTCTTCGACAAGTTTTATCTCAGTGTTAGCTCAAATTGTTTAGGTTTTAACTGGAAAATAAATTTGGACCTGATTTAAAACAAACTCTTAATAGCACTGCTCTGAAAAACATTAATGGCAGAAGATAATGGAGTGAGAATATCAAAGGAATACTTGGGACCACCAGTCTCCCATTAATCATCGAGAGTACACAACAAAGAATTAAATCTTGTCACACAGTTCAATTAATAACCAAATCAAATGAAAATATACTATTGCTATCCAACGACGCCTGTTAGCCGTGTTGCAATTTCTACCAATACCCAAAGCAAGTTTCTACAAAATTTCATGAACCCGAACATTAGATTTCCAGTAATTATTTCAAACTTATTCAGATTACTTAGATTAAAATTTTTTACATTAATTCTAACTAAGTGATCTCTTATCTTCGGCCTTGCAATGTAATTCAAGAAAATTCAAAAAACAATAGCTTAAAATTGGACAGAAAAAAGACTGAAAAAATCGCTTTTACTCATACTTCCTACTTCTCAATATCTTTTTATCAAATATTCCGAAATAAAAGAATATGATGGAAGTGATATGAATGCCAATCAGGAAAAGTGTAACCTGGTCGATATCAATGAGCAGGAAGAGGAGTACAGGCATTCAACCGTCCTAAAATACACAACTCATCCTAAACAACATTTTAAAGCCTAATTTCAACCTACTTAAGTGGGAACCCGTCCAAAGAATCTTACAGCCTACCTAATTGAATTGACGTACACCACACGCCAATCAGAGCAGCTGCCATGGAAGACTAGTGCTTCCATGACTCCAGAAGTCCTAGAGTTTACTCATACTAGCCTATAAAAATGCCTACAAATTAACTCAATGCTTATAGAAAAACTAATTATTGAATGAAATGCTCACGTACCTAAATGCCTGCACAATTTATCACATTTCGACCAGTTGTCTTACTTTTCGTTGACAAACATAACATTTCATTATATCCGGCTATTTCAGAAACAGAATCTTGCAATAACTTCCAATTTCAAGAGAGAATGACTATTAATTTGTGTAGGTTTCCTTCATCTAATATCGGTCAGCGATATTTACTAACAGACTGATCACTACAAAAAACTAAACACAAAGGAAAAGAAGGAAAAACAAATGCATCATTCTCGTATTTTGTTCACTATAATAATAATAATCCCAAACCTCATTCAGAGCAATATTATCAACGCGATGCTATCTGTTTTGACAAAAATGCACGAACTGTAAAGCTCAAATTAGAACTTGCTAACAAGATTTATCAACACCGGGAACTATGCCAGAAAACTACTAAAATATACATAAAAAATAACATCCAATTGTCAAAAGTATTCAGCTTTTATAAGATAACAATAGTACTTCAACTTTGAAAGAGTCCAAAACTATCTTGATTATTATCCCATCCTTCGAGACAACAACGGTGCAGTGTCTAGAAATATTTAAATATGTACATACTTTGAAATATCAGAACAATGCACTCATCCATCGACTATTTAAGAAATTAAATCTTAAAGATATTATTTTTTTGTATGATTGCAAACAAGTTTCCAAACTACCTAATAAATATCTTACAGAAGACCTTAGTATGTCCTAGCTCATTCTATGCAATAATACTTACTACAATTAAGTTTTAAAAATGGAAAAGTCACCTCCTAGAACTTACGAGAGTCGTCCTAAAATATCTTAGCCTATTTCCAAATAAATTTCACATTATACTGACATTACTAGTAACAATTATTACACCACACCGCTGTGTACTAAATTCAAGAATAAGTAAAAACATGAATGTATTCAAAGGACTCAATGTTAAGCCCGCGAGACTTCTTAAAATAGCTCTTAAGAATATCTTAAACTGTACATTAAAATGTGGATTATTATAACAAAATTAAAGTAAAAAGGACTATGAGCAGTGACCAATGAATATTGTATAAAAACTTCATTATTATAACATGGTACAATTCGCCTGCGAACTAGTTTGTTTGAGGGAGTATTTTTTGATCAGAATAATATTTATATACTGTATCAAAACCTAATAGTTCTCTAATCCTAGAATTTACAGGCATTTAAGTACTTAGGTTCTGTCCAATTAATATAGAAAGTAATTAAAGCAAAAAGAAAAAACATCCAAAAAGTGTGCAAATGTAGCCCAAATAAACTTAGCTAGAGCAGAAATCCATAATAGTATCAGCCCGGAAGATACAACCGCAGTATTTTAAAGATCAACAATGCAGCAATACATCTGCGTTTTTTCACATCCTAATGTTTTTTTCAATTGATGAAGCTTTCATAAAAATGATTAATGCTTAACCAAGTGCAAGCATATGATCAAAAACACTACTGTATGGAAGATTCGCAGATCCTAAAACTGCTAAACTCCGATAAGTTTATCGTTTAAATATAATCACACGATAAAACAAAACCATGAGTCCGCTCCATTCATTAGCCCCACTTTTCATTTGCCCTTATTGGAATGAATTAGAAAGAAAATGAGAAAGGCAAATACCTTCTGTCCTCTAAAGTAGACCATTTCGTACAGAATGTCTAAGTTACCAATTATTTTCGACAGAAATTTCTCCCCACAAAATTTAATTCCAAATTTACGACTTTAAAGGTAAAACAAAATTAAATTAAATTCATGCCTCAATTCCCCACTTTTCATTTTTAAAATCTCAATACAATAAAGCTGAGAATCGCTTGCAACAGAAGTCAATTGCAATTTAAATCTATTTCTGCAGCGCCAAAGCATTTAATCAATGGAAATTATTCCTATAAACAATATATTGAACAAGTCAACTACAGCATTCCTATGATCTGTAACAGAATTCCAAAATTCGAAGACTTTGCTATTTCCAGTTGTTAAAAATTTATATAACTTGAGCTTTGTTGCCTCAGTAGCATCAAGGTCAAACATATGTGAAGACACACACTGCCCCACTGTCAGAAGTCCTCAACTACATAACTTAAAACTCCTAGTCCTTGATTACCAAGCATATTACAATCCAAACACGGGTATTACACAATATTATTCGAATCCGTACCACCCGGACCAGTCTTACAGACAAGCTCAACTAAGCGCTTACAAAAGTAAGTTTGTCACGCAATATTAGCAAACTTGATTATCTGTTATAAAGATACCGCGACGCTAAATAACAACTAACTAGCCATATATTATTGACCAGATTCTCTCAGTCTTCGACGGCATTCAATACCGTACAAATTTATTATTTTCTCATCTGTTTAAATGATGCCGAACTATCTTTTCATAATTCAACCCAAAATTAATTCAAAATTGAGTAGCATTTCTACGTAACGTTATAAGTTTGGAAATATCAATCGTTCCGTAAACATAAGTACCACAATGAACCGACGAAATCCAATTATTTCTGCATTCCCAGAATAGGAACCTTTTCAAAGACCAATTACATAATTTTATACAACTTCCAAATTCAAAATCGAAGTACTGCAACATTCTTCAGTTGCTTTTAAGGTTGAAATATCAAGCAGTAAATCAAAGTCCATTTAAAAACCGGGCGTACTTCCGAAATGACCACTCGACAACTACCACATTTTTCAATAAATTTTGCATATGGTAAGCGCTTAAATGCATCCCATCCTAAAATTATGCTCCAATAATCTTCTTTCATCATTACACCTGTACTCTTCAAGAGTATCTTTTCTTCTTGACTACCGTCATTTTATGCTTTGTATTACAACCTTTTCTTGACCACTATTTCCGTTCAGGAAATACACATTTACCACTTAAAAACACAGCCACCATTTTATTATACTACGACACGCAATGGAAGGGATTTAAGAAACAATTGCCAATTAATCAATTACTTCTATGAACTTACAATGTCTAACAACGACATTATTTTCTAAATACAAACTATGTGCATATTAAATTGCCTCTAATTAATGACCATACGCAAATTACAAATGCTGCTTCTGAGTAAGTTTTCCAAATAATTTTCGAAGTCAATTATGACAGGCATTTACGGTACTAAAAACTTGACTACCTTTCCTTTTCTTTTTTTTGGATTAAGTACTACGATAACGGAAAAGGATGAGGAAAATATTGTAGTAGGTGTAATTAATTACTACATCCACTAATGAAATTCTCTTTCTTTTAGACAAATGCAGCATTTTTCAATCATCAAGTTTTGAAATGAGTGTCAACTTTCTTCGCAAATTTTTCAGAGCAGGATACCCGGGCTGGTTCTATTCGGTCTGGACCCAAACTTCGTAACGTAACAGATCTCTCGGGTGTTTCTGTGTCTCACTGCTCCACGGTGACGCTATGTAATAACTCAAGAATATCGTCTTCAACCCTATCTGAGGGGTACTCAAACTCTTCAATCGAAAATCTCCGATTCATTGCTGTGCACTGTCATTTTGGGGTATCCGTTATCTAAAATTCAACTTCTCTAAATGATTTTTGTTACATCCGAACGAAATCAAACCTAGATGTTCACTATCTCTAATCTCTGGAAAATAATTATCGATAACGGAACGAAAAGATAGTTTCATAACTACTAGAAATTTTAAAATTGTAAACCTTAAAGTTCTCAACACCGTTCTCAATGATTCAGATTTGAATTTCTGTGAACTATATATACGGGCTAAATGACGTTCTACCACTCAATCCTTCACCGCACCTGAAAACAATGTGTTTTCCAAAAAAAAGTAAAAAAAAAGGCATTTTTTGAATGAAAAGATCCAATTCATCGAAGCTCATACATGGTCGAATGATCAAATAATCATGTTATTGGTATAGCATATGATTCTTACTGCGAGCACCACAAAAACGGTGCAGGTACTTTTTTAACAAAACAATCGAAAAAGCATACATTTCGTTACTCATTTCAGTTGAACTCTCAAAATAGATTATTTTTATATATTTAAACTTACCTCGATTGAGTGATACTATGCTCCAACCTCCACCAAACTGATTCCGATCCTCTTTTTCTCCTCTTGCCACACCAAACTACTGATATATACATCCCACGTCACGCCACGCCACGCCACATCATTATGCCCCTTCCCCTCGACAACCGAACGACTCCTCGACTGAACTCCCAGCCAAACAAAGCAATTCCCCCCGAAATGCCCCAAAGCCATTGCTGTAAAATGATTACAACACCGACACTGAATAACAGCTTTATATACTAGTTGAGGGATCCTTCTAGATCCACCCACTGAGTATCGATATTTGTTCTTTTCGAAATGTATGTCATGAAAGAAAAAAAGAGTAGGAAAGTAGATGGGCAGGCACTCTATAAATAGCATGCAAATTGAGAGAGTGTTTTTTGCTGTGGAAATGAGAAAACGATACCGAAGTCAAGGAGAGACGGTTTAACAAATTGAAAGAGATGATCGCAGTGAAACTGAGTATCAGCTCATCGATTGGTATCGGGGTAGTTGTGCTGATCGATAATAGGAGCAGTTTATCGCAAATTTGGAATGGTTTGATGAGATGATGCTCAGGCAGCGTATTTGCTTTGAGTTTTGCCATGGTCCGAGAGGAAATTTCGAGAAAGGATGACTTGTCATAGTGAGGATTGGCACTAATCCACTGATGAATAACTCAATTTACTAAAAATTGGGTTGGGTTGACAAGTAATCTTCGGATAACATATGCTTAAGGACTTCAAGACATTAATATCTCTCATAATAAGAATGAAGAACACATAAATTTTCCATATTCTACTATGACGATAAATTAAACTTCGGGAAAAACATTCTACGACGACGACGAATTCAGATTTTCAATCTTAGAGTTCTCCCAGTATCCTGATTTTGAAGCATAAAGTTGAGGATTCCTAATGCTGAACTGTACAATCCATGCAAGAAATACCTGCAAAAGTTGACTGCAATGTTGACATGTAATGCTACGAAAATATGGAGTTTTTTTTTTCAACTTGCAAATGAAATTAGCAGTATTAACAGAATACCCGGGTGCACTCAAGAAATTTCATGCATTTCCTGGTGGATTTCCCGATGGATTTTAGTCCTGTCATAAGAAATCTTATTTCCCGGCAGATAGCAAGCCCTGCTCCAAGAAATTTTATGCATTTCCTGGTGGATTTCCATCGAATTCCGCTTTCGCTTTTATGAACCCGGTAATGAATTGTTTAAAAGCAAGTAATGAGAATATCTTCGAAAAAAAGCCTATATTTCTTCCTAGTTTCCTGGTCCTTGATATTTAATTGTAAATATATTCAATCATTTCTAAACATTCCATTGCAATTCCGGGAACTGTATTCGCAAATGCTCTCTTTCCTCATTGCGTGTACTTCACAGCTCTGTGTTCTGATGAATCATTCGGAATCGATCTTTGCAATCGATTTTTCTAGAAATATCATTGATCGGATGAAATTGCGAAATAGAATATGATGGACGGTTATTCAAAAAAGTCGAGGCAAGAAACAGCATGGAATGGATGGACATACAAATTGCGAAATTGTCTGACTGCCTCTTCAAAATACGTAATGCTTGGAAAATCTGTCTCTCTGCTAATAATGTCGCGACGGAGAGTTAGTGAGTGGATACATATCAGCGGACAGAATGTTCGAGAAGCAAGAAAACTATCTATAAAAGGGATCGAATGGGCAAATTTAGTTCATTGCCGTTGGTGTTTGCGAGGAAGTGGGTGTGGGATGGTCGCCAGGTGTTGGTGGGTCCTGTTAATGTTTTGGTTAGGGGAAGTCTAGAATTGCCGTAAAGGTTGTGGCGGTTAAAAGCGTATATACCGGGTCGGGTTGTATCGCTAAAATGGCCGTATCATTTCCTCTCACTCGATTTTGTCCTGTAATCTATGGTAACTGAGTGGTTCTGGGATATTTCACGAATCATCAGTTCTTTCAGGGTTCAAAGGACAAATGAAAAGAGTGACGAATGTTGCTAAGAGTTTTGAAACCTTTACTGTTTATCTTGAAAGCAGATTAGGATGGTCTTGTGTTAGTGCGGTGTATTCATGATGAGTCACTGATGAGGAAGCAGACTACTTGAGTTAATTTTTTCACTCTCGATTATGCTATCGATTCGATTCGTATACTTGCAATTTTACAATATGGAAAGGGCGTTGAGGAAGATGGTAGATTCATGAAGATTGTGTGCTGATATATAAATCAGAGAGGACGTACTCTTGTTTATCTTAATGCATGGTATGAATGCTATCATTTGAATTATTGAATAAATTCTTGGCTTTTATTTTTTATCAATATCTTTTTTTAAAAAAAGGAGTATATGAGTTAGGAAAATAAAGATCTGTTATAGCGGTACTTGTGGGAGAATGCTGAGTTCCTATTTTGTAAATTTCTACAGTTACTGTTTACTGAATAGAGCGATATCCAAACAACTTTGGAAGAACAATTATATTTGTAGAATATAGTGGATTTTAGATTCTCCTTTGTTGAATGAATATTTAAGGAATGCTGAAGAGTTGGAATTTTTCTTCGAAACAGCCAGACTTATTTCCTTCGTCCTCGTTTGTTAAAGGGAATATTCGCTGTTTGTGTATTTTTCACGAAATTGCCACTAACAATGATTTATAGGCGGAAGATTCGATCTTCAGGCGTGTATGGAAGTTTTACACCTCTTGTTAGTTTTAAAATGGTATTCTTTGTAGGATATTGAAGTGCTTTGTGTTCTCATAATTGAAATGGATAATGATTTCTTGTAATGTTATAGGATATATCATTTAGGGTCTAACGAACCATGATATTAAATGCTTTTGTGATCCGTAGTTAATGTGTTTTGAGAATACATTTCGTAAGGCTGTTTTGTTATTCCAGATAAGGATCTTGGTTGTTTATATGGTTTTTATAGGCTATCTGTTGCTTGGATGAACGTCAAAAACGGTTCCCATCTATAGATTCATGAAATTAATGACAATTACATTGTAATGAAATGGATGTTGAATGCATCATTGGAGGATAGAGAAAGAATTGATAAGCTATAGATGTTGCAGATTTAACTGCAAATCAAATCGCCTTATTCGCATGATTAGGAAAAACGAAGTATAGTAAGGATTCTCTTTTTTCAAGGAACATTGAATGGTTTTGATTAGATTTTATCATCCATTTTGATTTTTTATTATGGATGAGTTAATGCTATCTTATTATTTGTCACAGCACGCTGAGTTTCAGATATTTCATTGTGTTTGCTTATGCAGTTTTGATTCTCGAGTTTTACTGATGGCTTTTTCTTAGTAGAGATGGGTGTGATTTGTTATATGGAATTTTTTAAATGTTATGCGATGACGTGGAATATTTATGGATGTTGTCGGTTTCAGTTCTGAATCAGTACAGATAAATATTGAAAGCAATTTTGTTACTTTTCATTTCACTTTCTGGTATACTATAGAGCTGTTATTACTAAAGTTGTGGTTGGGTATATGGAAGGTGATATAGTGCTGCTGCAGATAAAGGTGTTATTGAAAATATAAGATACTAAAAAAATTATGAGGAATGTCGTGAAGGGGCGAAACAAGACGAAAGTTTTGTTTGCAGTTTTGGTTTGGATATTCATCGCATGCTGGCATTTTAAAGTCCAATGACGAATATCTTCGGTATGTTTTGGACTTCATTACGTGCAATCATAATTATGAAATTTAACTGAACTCATGGAGATTTTTCAATTTACTGCAGTGGCAGAAAATCTCGTGACCTACTTTTGAAATAATGGAGTGCACATAACACTTAATTCGCAATTTTCCAAAAAATGAAGGGAAGGAATGGAATTATTGAATTCCTGATTTAAATGCTTGATATAGGATGAGAAATCCGATTATATATTGCTTTTGCTTTACTGTTTGATTGTGGCAAAAATAATTTCTTTTTTTATATTATATTATCAGCTTATGGACAGCAAATTTTTGGTCGATCTAGTAAAATCTACCTGAGCATTGTTTCAAGACCATCAGAGGCATATCTTCATTGCTTAATAACATTTCATGCATTAGCCACAATATTAGGATACTTTTTCCTCCTTGATTTGCAAAAACGCCTATCAATATGGAGTGCTGTCAGTTATGCCCTACTATGCAGACTCAGGTACTTTTTTTCTTGAAAAGTGTGAAATATGTATCGTTTTGGATTGTCATGGCAGATCATTGATTTCGGAAAAAGCAATAATTTAATGGATTAATGAAATTAATCAAGATTTGTCCAAGCAAGTTGTTTCAGCATGATAGCAAAAAAGCATAAAGACAATGAATATGAATTAATGGTGTGTTGACAATTTTATACAGTACATTGTTAATGGCATGAATGAGCTGATAGATACAAAAGATGCGTGCCACATATATTATGTAGATGTATGTTTTATTATGGAAATTATAATTATCGGGATCTACTGAATATTCGCTATCTCTTGTAGGTGTTTGAGGGTTTTATGCTTTATGATCGGGAATGTTTCTTGGTGAAAATATGAAGTCATTAGTATGTAAAACCATCAGTGCTGATGTCTTCTACTACATTATTTTGTCGTTTTCAGTGCAATAGAGCTTTAGATCATGAAAGAGTTGTGACTCGCTGATTCGTATTCATTTGCTGATTTTGTTTATGGAAATCATACCATAAATGAAGTTTGGATATACACAGTGAAATTTATGGTTAGCATGAAAAGTGGAAGTACAGGATGATTGATTTGGGATTTCATTGTTCGGTTAAAAAATGTGAATAATGTGGTCAATAAACCAATATTATCATTTGGTTGCTGCTTCTCATATGATAGATTTATGGATTATTGGTTTAAAATTCTATTGTTTGGTTAAAAAAAGTGCGAAATGGTTCGGTCAGTAATTAAATTGACATCATCGATTGGTAGCTGCTTATGGTGATAGTCTTGTGGATTATTGGTTTGGAATGTTATTGTTCAGTTATAAAATGTGGAGTGGTGTGGTCATTAATTAAACCAACATTATCAATTGGTAGCTGCTTATCATATTATAACTTTATATGCAACAGTGTTATGGTAGCATGTTTTCCGCAGGAATTACGAGTCGAATGAATGGATCGGGACGCTTAAGATTCGTGATTTATTTTAATCCGGGACATTTTTTTTTTTTTTTTTGCTGAAAAATGGTGCATAGAAAACATGGTGATGAGACCTACTGAAGTTTCGGAAGGAATGGAATATCAGAGGTAAAAGACGTTGTTCATAACAGTAGCAGATGGTGTGGAAAAAAATTATTTGAATATTAATCAAGAATTTGCTATCGTAAGAATGCTCTTTGATTTTGCATTGTTTGACGTATCTATCACTTGCTGTATTTAATGTTTTTAGTTTTTATGTGGAATATCTTCTCAAAACAAGTTTTTTTTCTTTTCAAGTATGGAGCCGTCATTTAATTTTCATCAACTTTATTTATGATTTTATCGATCCTAAGTCAGTTAATTACTCGAACGAACATGCACGATAAATGACAGGTCATATTTTTTATAATGTCAGGTTGAAATAAATGTCACAGTAGTTTAGTTGGCTTCGTAATCGTTATTGCAACCCGAAAAGAATGCGATCTAAGAAATCCTCAGTTAAAAGTATGTGTTGTTAACCAGGGTTTGCATAATTTAATCTGGAATTATGCTGTTATTTGATAATTAGGCTTGGATTAGTTATTTTAATTGCAAAGCTGAGTTTAGTTTTTTTTTTTCCTGCAAGACAGAGAAATGCGGTGCTTATTATGTATGAAGTATTGTATAAAATTCTGTTGTTCACAGATTGTGGGGTGCGAACTTATGAAATTGAGTTTCCCGAAACTGGAGGAAATTGATAATGAGGACTAATTCAAGTGTGGTTTATGATATCTTGTGGAAATGTAGCTGTATGGAAAGTTTTCTGTGAATCTAATGGTTTTATTTTTCACTTCTGTTTTGAAGAAAAATGTATGATTCAGATTTCTTCATGTAGTACGTTCTTCTTTCTGCTGCAGGACTGATGCCAAACTTCGATATGAAGCTCAAAAGAAATACATCATAAACATTATTAGTTGGTAGCTACCCATCATATATAGCTTAATATGCTACAAGTGTTTGTGGTATGATTATGTTCTGCTTAGGATTTACGAGTCGAATGAATAGATTGGGTCATTTAGGATTCATGTTTATTTTATGCCGAGACAGTTTTTTTTTAGTAGAAATTGATGCATGAAAAGCATGATGGGTAGACTCACTGAATTATCAGAAGGAGATGAATTATCAGTCAATAAAAGATGTTCATAGCAGTGCAGATGGTGTGGAAAAAACAACACGACCATCAATCAAGTATTTCCTATGGTACTAGTATCCTTCATTTTATTTTGCATTATTGGCTATATCTATTGTCTAAGTGTTTAATGAAACATCTTCTTGGAGCAAGTTTTTTTTTTTTTTTGTTTTGTTTTGTTTAAGGACATCACTTAATTTCATTGTCGACTTTATTATCGGCTCGGTTTTATCGATCCTACATCAGTTATTTACGTCAAACGAATATGCACGGCAAATGACAGGTCACGTTTTTATATTGTCAGACTTGGATAAATAAACATTGCAGTAGTTTTATTGGCACCATATCGTTATTGCAGTCTGACAAGAAGAATGCGATCTAAGAAGTCTTCAGTCGAAAGTATGTGTTATTAATTAAGGTTTGCATAATTTAGTCTGGAATTATATTATTACAATGTAACTAGGCATATATTAGATGTTCTAATTGCTGAAACTGAATTTAATTTTGCTGCAAGATAGAGAAATGTAATGCTTATCATGTATAAAGTATTGTGTAAAATCCTGTCCGCAAAATGAAGGATGCGAACTTCTAAGATTGGATTTTTCGAAACTACGGAAAGTTCATAATGGTACTGTGATTAGTTTAAATGTGATTTTTGATATCTTATGAAAATGTAGCTGTATGAGAAATTTTCTGGAAATCTACAATGGAATTGTTATTTCTTCACTTCTGTTTTGAAGAAAATTAAATTTATTATTCAGATTTCGATATATAATACGTTATTCGTTCTGCTGCAGGACCAATTTTTACTCGACAATATGAGGAGAAAAAGTAGTCTGTCTTTCTTTATTCTTTTGTTAAGAGATAGATTCAAGAACTAATGTTGTTGCGGAAAGTTCACGTTACTTCTACGATAGGGGATACACTGTTCGTGAATAAGTGTAATCGAAAAAGATTCTAGTATCTGTTTTGATTAATACTGTTTAAATTATCAAATGGTAGGAGCTTTCAATCTGAGGTATGTAGTTCGTGAATAGGGTTTAGCACTTCGAATAGTCTTCCAGTTTATCAATGAGACATTAATTCATGATTTAAAATAATTTGAAATGGGAGAAATTGGTTTTGGATTCGGAATATTCGTTCGAAACTTTTGCTTATGTAGAAGTCGAAGGAATGCCTGTAATTTGGTTCGTACGTGTTAGGCATTTACGTGTTTTTTTATTTTTGAATTTTTCATAGTCTGGTTATGCATGATGAAATGAGAGATATTTATGTAGGTGGTAGTCTGTTACAATATTCTGACCAGTTATATTTAGAATGCTTCTAACTAATGATAGATTAAAAAATAAATTCGCTTAATTTTGCTTGTTCATGAAATTATAGAGTGTGTACTTTTAAAACAAAATTAGCTCATAACACTGTTTATTTTTGGAATCCAGAATTCATCAAAATTGTGTTCTGTTGAATTTTTACCATTAGTTTCTCTGCTTCCTCTCAATGTGATGAAAAACCTACCATCATTTTAAACTGTATTCTCTATCAATACTTGGAAGAAGACTGCTATGGTTTGTGGGAAAGCTTGCCATTCCATTTCGTCGTTGAATTAAGGTGATGATCCTCATTTATTGAATTTTTCGATAGAAATGGTCCCTCAATTTACAGCAATCGTATATGCAAATTCTCACATTGTTTCTTCAAAGTGGATCTCACTCAATTAGATTTTTCAACATTAATGAATGTCATAAATTATTTCTTTTTTTTTTTAGAATTTTTTCTAGTTATCTATTTTTTCATCTTGTCGTTTCATTGTGTTATATCATTATCAACTGTTTGAATAGGGAGGATGCTGTTAAACTGTTTGGGTATGCTTTGGCATAGCATTTTTATTGTCAAGTAATTTTCAACATATATGATGAAGAACCAGAAGAGGTTTGTTTTGCGTTGGTTTTGGAGATGGGTGTTCTTAATATTACTTTTTCATTTTTTCTCCATGTTCACTATGCTTTTTGGTCATTTTTTGCATTGCTGAGATGCCGAACATTTGGCACAATTTTCGATAATATCGGCATTCAGCGTTTCTTTTTTTTTTCTTTACTGAAAAATGGAAAGCGGCAGTACGTTGCCGACAATTTTGGTCAGTTTAAATCTTGATTTTCCTTTTTTCAAAGTCGATTTGTTTTTTTCTTTTTTCATGAATAAAATTTTCAAGTCTTGTTGTTTGACACAGCATTATCGTTTCATGATTGGCTACAAGGGGTTTAAGGACATGAAGATTTCTGCAAACTCATAATGTCATGAAATGGTATTGTCACGAAAATCGGAACAGGCAAATATTACTGTGCGGATCACATGGTCTCGATTTCGGGCTTCTCAACGACAGTTAAACAAAAAATCTAGCAAAACAATGTGCTAAAATTAAAGTACCCCCGCAAATAATAGATCAGACGCCAATTAGCAATATGATAAAACTCACTAATAAAATAAAACATCAAACCGAAATATAACTATGAGACGATATTATTACCAAAGCTATAGGCTTACCGTAATAAACTATATTCACTTCAGAAAGCAGTGTCATTGAAGCTCGTTGTTGAGCTACTCGAAAGGTAATTAAGTAAAAAATTGTTATAGTATCAATTGAACTGGAAGAGAATCTTCATTCTGTACATCTGCTTCCCAAATATTCATATTTCCCGAAGTCTGTCGTATTTTTATCGGCAGTTGCAGTTGGTTTATTGTAAACGACAGACAAATATCCTCGTTACAATAAAATTTATTGGTAGAGAAAATTTATTTTTCAAAAAAGAAATGAAGTTGAGCGGAATAGAAACAGTACGTATCTGTTATCGATTAGAGTATTGCATTTAACAGAAAATCAAATCAAAGAATTCATCATGAAAATACCGACCGTTCGAAGCTTTTACCATTCGCCATCAAGTTACTTCGGGAATCGATACATTATTTGTATAAATCAATATTGTTAATCTCATTGGGAATTTAATTTTCGAATCCTGTATATCTGCAATGTGAAATATTTAGAGGAAAACTAAACTGTTTTGAGATACTTTTTGAATGCTTTTACTTCAACAGTTCGGATGATGGGAATATCATCCTGGATCTTTCAAAAAAAAAAAAAAAAAAAAATCACTTCTGTTGTGAAAGGTTTGAAATTTGATTTGAGCTGTGGAAGGAATAGATTTATATTAAATCCTTTATTCACAATAGTAGTAATCGAATATGTAATTGACAGTACAATAGAAAATCAGGCGTTTAGTGAAGTAAATTGGGTGATGTCGATTGGGCTTTTGGAAAAGAATATGTTGGGAGCTTGGACAGGAGTAACGTGATTTAAGATCGTTTGGATCTGAGCGAACCAATTGGAAAGAATAAAAAGGGAAAGAGTGGTTTTTTTTTTTTTTGGGAATTAAGTGGAGGTATATTAAATGTTAAGAATTGGGCATATTGGGATATAACACAATTGATGCTGAAATAATTTGAAGAAAAAAATTGTTAACAAAGAAAAAATGTTACGACAGTTTAATTGAATTCAAAGATAGTGACAGTTTTACAAGCACAAAAGATTAATGGCTTTGTTAGCTGTAAGCGGAAACGTTTTGATGTGGTTGTAAATGGTTGTAAATTAGCATGGGACATAGCAGACAATGAGTAATAATTTTACAGATGATGACTCATTAAAAAAATTTCACAAAAATTTTAATCATTTGATTTTATAATTTTCCATAGTAATTAGTTTTAGTAGAGAATTAATTTCGGTTTTCCCGACAACTTCAGAACTTTTTGTAGTTGATAATCACTAAAGCTATGAGGAAATGGACGAAATCTCCAAAAAATTTCTAGTATTCGTCATTATGGTTAAAATGTCAAATTTGTCACATCTAATGGAATGTTTTTCCTGTGATTTTCGGTAGCACTTTCAATTTTTTAGGAAAAAAGCAATAAATTCGGCGACAGTCTTTTGAATTCAATGATGTAAATATGATCAGTAAAATCTTTATTACTCGTTTTCATCAAGTCTCTCTGATTTATCAAATTATCTGAAGAATTACAACGATCTAACTAGTTTACATAATGCAAGAACGATGAAATCTGTTTGGCCATTGACTACTATTACTTGGTCACATAATCTCCGCGTCGCAGAAATATTATCATACTTCGTTTCTTCTTTTTCAATTGGCTTATCTCTTCCGCAAGGAATATAGAATTCATTGTTTGAAAGAATTAATTCTCTACCAGGAAAGAAAAAAAAAAAAAAAAAAAAAAAAACGTATACAAGACGAAGAAAGCGGAAAAAAATGGTATCAGAGGAGATGTTTTTAATAAGATGAAAGAAAGCCGGAAAATGTTACTTTGTATGTCTAAAAAGATAATTTCATCAGGATAAAACATTTAATACAAATCCTTCCATAAAGTTAGTGTTTAACTGCAAATAATTAAATAAATAACTATCGTAAATAACCAAATAAATATCATTACTTTACTTTTCTTTCCCAACTCGAACATTATTATTAGCACCATTATGGTAGAACTATTGCTGCTTATTCTGGTACATTAAATTTCAAATAAAACTTAAAACTATCGAAAGTAACAAATACTTGCAGTTTATCGTATTCAAAAGATGTTGAAAATGCATGAAGGATGAACTAAACAAAACAAGTACGAAATAATTGCAAACGAGGATGGAAGTGATTAAATTATGTTTCATTCTAATAAGACCATCAAAATTTTCTTTACAACGGTCCAAATATAACTAATCATTCCTTATCTTCTGCTGCAATCGAAATATTATGATTATTATAAACAATACCCGGAAAATCAATTAGCTAAGCATAGAAAGTAATCAAGACATTGATATAAAAAGAGAAATGCGATGTCTCCGCATGCTTAAATCAAAGTAAATATGCATTCAATGCAAAATTTATCGTAAAATCTATAGGATAATTGTCGCAATCATTTTTAGAGGATTTCAGAATAAAACTGGGGTTTGAGATGCTTTGAAATGATCAGAAAAGCAGACCACACCAGGAAACATCAGAAACTGTGTATTTCTTTCTGCTTAAATTTTCAAAATTTTCTTACGGAAATGTACAGAAATTATACATCTATACTCAAAAGGGAATAAAAGTAGGTAAATGAATTGACTATGTATTTATTTTGCAAATTTTAATAAATGAAACAATGTGAACTCCGGATTTCACATATTTAAAATGTAGACTTGAAAATCTGATTCCATTAGCAATTTTTATGTAAAAAATTCATCTAAAATCAATTGTCGGAAACAGTATACTAAAGCTGAAGCTAATTATTTAAATGTAAGGACTTTGGAACTAAAACTGTCTATTTTTCTATAACAGTTATTTACAATAATAGAATCTGAAATCTAATTTCCAAAATAACATTAGAAAAATAAATTATCATTTAGGAAGCTATTAAATTTTTAGAAAATATCTTGAATTATGGAGCAAAATTTGCAAATGAAATAAAAGCGACATTAAGGAAATAAGATTGTAAACATATCAGTAGTATTCATCTTCACCAATAGAGTTGCACAAGCAAAATGCCACTGTTATGCCGAATATCTGAAAAAAAGATTTTTGCTACTTTGAAAGATTATGTGAAATCACTTCTCGGCTTGATTGTGATCTCCATATTCATTCATATTGTTCGAATAACTCGCAATTCTAAAGTATTTCAGGACATATCCCATCTCAAGCAAAAGGCTCCCAAGTCTACCAAAAATTTTTACAAAAAGTAAAATATGCGAAGGTATATGGAAAGAGATGTAAAAAATTGAAATGATGATCCTTAGAAACGAACGGAAAATTGTTGCTTGAATTTAGAGAAAGATTCGAAAGTCAGGAAAGTTCTTAAATTTAGCATTTTGAGAGCAAATTTGTCTTACTCAAGTATCCACATTACCTGTATCAATGCAATAGTGACTACAGTCCATGCAACAATCTTGAAATGAGTTGATAAGGCTTGAACAGAATCTTTGATTTTAGCATAACAGCCCTGCAATAAAACAATTGTGCAAATGCAATTGCAATTGTTGCTGCAATCATTCAGTACAAAAACTAGGACTGCAGGAAAATGTAGGTATAAGTGGGAAGTCATGATTTTCAAGTTTTTTCAAAAATCTTCAAACTTTCTCTTCATGTTAGTAAATTTTTGTACTGGCCTCCATCCTAAATTTTGAGCAGAAGTATAAGTAGAGAGCAGAAAATGATTTTGATAAGCAAAGTTTTAAAAAACTTCGACTACAGTTCAACGAAAAATAACCACTAACATCGCCGTATCTGGCTATTGTAGGACAAAATTCCATCAAAATTCCATTTTTGTCTGGAGGACAACAAGCTGGTGGGAAATGATGTTTTCGACCAGTTAATTGATACCAACCACTTTCGTTGAAATCACCAATTTTTGAATCTACACCGCAACAAGATTTCTGGAAATCATCTACATCATCTATGCCATTATTAGATCACCAGAAAGAGCTGAGATGACGGAATTTGCTTTCTGAAGCCTGGTTAGAAGACAAATTCGAACAAAAAAAAAAAAAAATCAATAGAGCAATATTTGATGATCTGCTGATAATAGTGAAAATTGCACTTGTGATGATCACTTATATAGATGATACCATTCTTCACTCACTACACCATGACAAGGAAATCTTTAACGAGCGAGTTCTGATAATTATAACAATAATGGCATAAATTATCAACTAATCACAAATAGCAAAGATAACTTAACTGATCTTGTAATTCAATTAATAGACTTTTAGCATTGTCATACTTTATTTCATTTTGTCTTCACTTTTTCGAAACTAGACAACACAATGATTCTATGCCATCAAACTTGCCTCGATCATGATTTTATCCCATGCAGCCTTCATGAGTGCTGTATCATCGGATACTTTTCTTGCAGTATCTGTTCCATTGTATAATTTTAGCGATGCTTTCAAAATTTGTCGAAAATCTTGTTCGAACTGTAGTTCATCAAAAAAAAAAAAAAAAAAAGTGACAATATAAATAAGATGGATGAAAGATTGAAAGGAATAAAAACAAACAGCAACTTTTCGTTAAAAATTCTTAAGGTGTGAGACAAGCTGAATACCTACCATATGACTATGCATGGCAGCATAAATCGCAGCTGCTATCTGTGTTGCCAATATAATCATCAAGCATGTTGCATACTGTAAAAAATAATTGACCTAGAGACGGTAATTACGATCTTTGAAAAAAGTTACTTACTCTACTTTGATGACATGAATTTGAACAGTCGGAACTTCTTCTTGATTGTAGCTTTTTGGCTGGGATCAAGTAAAGGGCAGAAAATGCTCCAGTTAGTGACAAGTAGTGATATATAGAATTATAATTCTCTTCTAAAAATCCCAATTTCGCATTTCAAGTTTTCTTCATTTATGACGGTACTCTTTAAAGTTTTGAACTATTACCCTACAAAACCATAAATTATACAATCAATCTCTGCTTCATTATCAAGAACAGTTCCGATCTTGCTTATTGAATGGATGAATGGATTATTGTTGCTTTGATTCTATGCAATAAACAGCAACAGCTGTTTTTCACTAATTTACCCCAAAATAACACTGGTGACTAAAACCACTGATGACTAAGACCCTGATGACTAAAACCGATATTAATTAGCAAATATGCAAAATTAAAGTAACTTACACAACATAAAAGCACCCGCCATTCTTTGGCTGCTCCACAACATCCCAAAAATGATACAACAATGACAATTATACCACCAATAATCAACACATATCCAATCTGTCGTACCGCTGCTGGCTTGGATGCCTTTAGTTTATAAAATTTCTAATTCTGTATATTTGAATTTGATATCAGAACGAAATGTTAAATTGAATTTCATTCATTACATAGATAACAATTTCTTCGTGCAGAAGATTTTGGCTTATTGCTATATCAAATTTTATCTAATTTGGTTCAGTTTTAGTACTTTTTGCCAAACCGATCCATCTTTCATCCTTTATTTTTCTTTTTCCGCCTACCCGAGGTGGATGGATACGAAAAAGTTTGTTTTAGCAAACTTTATTACAATAGATAGACAGAGAAATCAGTGAACTTACCAATTCTCGCAATCCGTCATCGGTAACCTGAACTTTTTCACTGGCAGCTGCCAAACTATCTACTGCATATCGATCGAACACCAGCCATGTGCCGATACCAACACATATAAAACCACATAGCTGTAAATGTTTTTACTTTACTTTTTATGTAAATATATTTTTTTATCAATGCCAATCAAAATTATATAGTACTTGATGACTTAAAACTAAATCATATTTTTAATATTACTTATTTTGGATCAGAAATGTATAATAAAATTAATCAGAAACTGAAAATACAATCAGATTTGCAAAAATATGTATGCAAAAGCCAAAAAATTTACCAAAAAAATTAAATTGAAGACGAAAAGGCAAAACTTAAGACATCTTGCACCACAACTCAAATTTGCCATCAGATGCTCTGTTAGACGTCTCTGAAACGAAGCTTGGGAAACACGAACTGATGAGATTTCCCAAAAATTTGTAGATTCACTTTCGTTCAATTGCTCTCACTTGTAATTTCTCTCAGTCTTCAACTGTAGAACCTTAATTCAATAAATTCAATGATTAATATAAGTTTGAAGTACTCTTTGGCAGTAAATCTCATAGATGTGTATTTTTGTTTTATTAATGATCTTCACTGTGATATTTAATCCGTCTTTCTGATAAACTTTTTATTAATAGTTTGTTTTTTTCTTCTTTGAATATTTCTTGGGTAAACAAAGTTTTTCGGTAATAACTCACAGACTTTTTTATTTAATGATAGATTTCTTCGACTTGTCCAATATCTGTTATCCTTAATTCACTCTCAACTATTGAGAAAAAAAAAACAAAAAAACAAAATCAAAGCAACAAATGTGTGAAAAGCAACTGTTTTAATTGAAAAACGTATCATGTGCAAATAATTCTCGCAAACTGAATTTTCTTGAATTTGATCTATATAAAACTATTTTTTCCAAAAATGAACAGACTTTCCTTCAGAAGCTAGATGTTTCAGACTAGTGACTCAAAAAAATTTAAAAAAAAAAAAAGAGTGACAGAAAAATCAATTTCTTGATTATAATTTAGGTAATAAAACTATCGTCTAATTTGATATACAGTCATTGACTGTCTTTTTCCATTATTTATAATCATTAAAACATGAAAAAGGACTTAAAAAAAAGCTCAATTATAGGAAAATAATTTATATTAGATATTTCAATCTAATTTCATTAAATTTAGCAGAATGGATGAACTTCATTAAGATTTAGCAAATTTAATTTCCATATCTTCCATTTCTTTTAAAATAGCTCTATATTACCCAAATCATCACAGCATTAATGATGATACCATACTTGCTAGTTTTTGCAAGTGTTTCATGATTGATACTACCATTTAAGTAAATGATTACGAGCTTAAAGCATGTTAAACGATGATTTCTGTTACAAAATCAGAACTAAAAGTTATTAAGGAAAAGGAATCAGCAGTTGTTTAACATTACATCGGCAAGATCTGATTTTTCAAAAAAAACATTGCACAGATCGATTTATCTCTTTTGTTTTTGTTTTCATGTAGCTTCGAACAAAATTACTTTTTTTACGATTTGAAAAATCGAATCAACCCATGTTTGCAGCTATTCTAGTGAAATCAATCAAATTTAATTTAATTTACTTTACTTTACTCAGCTCTATTCATCAAATTGAATTTCAATTTAACTTCATAAAAAAAATATATATATAAACATGAATCAATATCTAATTTAAAAGAATAATTATCTATATTGCAAAACAAGTTAAGTTAAAAATAACATAGCTGGTTGATAGCATACATTAGAAAAAAAAAGTATTTGCAAATGTTTTGAAATGTCGAAATTATTACATCTGATGAATCTAGAAATTATCTAACCAGCATTTAAAATTATACGAGACTATTTATTGACATAAATAAGAACTGTTCCATGTTCTGCAAAATTTCAGAATTGCTAGATAGTATTAAATATGAGTGAACAAAGCTGAAGAATGTTAAAACCAAGGAACAGGCTTTTTTATAATGATGCAGATTTCCAATTATTATCGATGGTTGAATTAATTTTCAGAAAAAAATTTCAAGAATATCTATAAATGAAACCAACATGGAGTCGCGAATTCCGATATCGCGAGGCTCCAACCAAATGAATAATTCAAGATAATCCTCATTGTAAATAAATGTAACCAATGTTGTAAATCATTTTAAATTCTTTAGATTTATTTCCCATTGCATTCCCATGTTTTTTCTGTTTTCATCTACGCTAATATCTTTGTATTCCTGTTATACAGGAAATGCCTTTGCCATCGATTGCTTACAATATTTATTTAAATTCCCATCTTTGTCCAATTCACATTCTAATCTTCTCATTAAATCTTGTTACTATGCTTATGTTGTGATTGAGTCTTGACAGTTTCCAGTGTTTAATGTAAATCACTCCCATCTCTAATACATATAAATCTTGTTGGATTAAAAAAAATAGCCATCTTTAAGTAAAGGTTTTATAATACGATGTGGACACCACTCAACCAGCTAGACTCGACACAACTTAGCCCAACTTGACTTGACGCCACTCAGCTCAACTCGCCTAGATTCACCGGTGGTATTTGGCTATTGATCGACATCACTTCCACGATTGGGAAAAAATCCACGATAATGGATACAAATTTATTACTGTGTGTACCAGCATTAGGGAATCGGTAGTATACTTACGTTTATTTGTCAAAAAAGTTTAGCTGATTTCCTTTAAAGGACAAGCAAGCACGGACAAATAAAAATCAGAAATAAATACAAAGCATTTCATAATTCGGAAGTATTAGAATTTTTTCCTAATAAAATAATGCTGAAAAATCAATAGAATTCCTTAGATTCTTAGATAAATAATTGATTAAGGAGAAATTTTATGGAAATATAATAGTGATGAGGGAGGAATTTATTGAAATATAACCATAATGTTGTAGATAATGACAACAAAGCTTAAAATGAAAGGGTATAAAATTCAAGTTAAAAGGATGGGGACATAGTTCACAGAAAAAATAGGATAATTTGCTCATTAAGAGCTTTACTTGATTAGCTGAATTCTGAAACTTAAACAATCTTTTGAGTTACTCATAATGCAAGCTTTAGATAAATGAGCCTTGTATATTTTTTGGCTATGTGTTAGATGATATGGCACAGTCAGTTTCTTCCTGCTGTCGATATGAGATGCCACTATCTCGATGAATTATTCTCAATTTGTTGACAGCTAAGCACATAATTAATTTCCATTTGATTTTCATACACATATATATTTAATATACATTTAATTACTGCAATTAATACCATCAGAAATTCATGCGAACAGTAGCAATATTCACAAAATTATTCAAAATTTTGATTCACAAAATTCTTTCTAGTTACTTTTAAGGAACATAAATTATTTATTTATGTTTATATACATTTTAATTACTAGAATCTGAATCTGAAAAACGCCTTTGAGAGTCAAAAGGAATATTGTGTGGCAAGTAAGATTATGGAGCATTTCTATATTATATATTTCGATCAAAGCTATATGGAAAATGTAACGCATAAATTTTAAGTGCTTCATTACAACCGAAAAACTGAATTATTTCCTATTTTTTATTCCTTTTCTAAAAAAAAAAAAAAAAAAAAAAAAAAAAAAAAAAAAAAAAAGAAAATAGCAATAGAAGAAACTTGAGAAAATTTTCTGGAATCAAGAAATCAAAAAAGAACGTTTATTATGTGTCTGAATTATATCTTGATTTGCAAAAAAAAAAAGCCTAAACAACAGCTTGACCTGATATAAAAGAAACCTATTATCTTCTAATCAGCTCATTTCCAAATTAAAAATGGATAACATTAAAAAATTGTTCAATGAAATTTTGCCAAAAATAGCATCTCCTCTCCCGTTGCTTTGGGAAATTGTTCGAAATTGAAGAGTAGTACAAAAAGTTTTTGTTTTCCTCACTTGGCTGTTACATACTTCGTCTGGATAGGTGGAGTATGAATTCGAAGCATAAAAATCAAAAACTGAACCTTGTGTGCTATTCTACAGATCCATAAGTTTTTGATTTCTCTACTCTGAGAATGAGTACTGAAACAAAGACTTCCTTTTTTTTTTCTTGCCCTCTCTTTCTCTAGAAAAAAAGGTTGGAAAACTTCTTCCTCTGTTTTAGCCTCAAATCACTCCATTTGATAAGAAATATTTTTGAAATGTAATGTTCAACATGTCTTGGCAGTATCATAAAATACAAGCAAAAAGTTGTAGGAACGAATAAACACATTGAAATCAATGATGGAAGATCCGATGAATGACTGATGAATAAGTTGGAACGACGTTCAAATGAACATCAATCAATCAATTTATAGTTCATATTCTTCATTGATTTTGTTGCACTTATCGACAAAGATCAAACTGAAATCACACAAATAAGTTCATCGAAATACTGCAATAGAACTTTGCAGCAACAACTGATGAAATCATACTTCTTTATCTTCTAATGTTGTAAGAAATCTGATACCAGTTCAGAACTTGGGCCTGATTCTGTATTCGAACGGAATATCTTGTTCCATAAAAACTGATCTAATATTAAATTTGTCTAACATATATATTGTTGGTAAAGTCCGAAATGCCGACATAATCAAGATGTTTTTTATAATAGAAATCTGCAATACTTCCCATATATGTAAATCATTTATCCATATCGGGCACAATGGCTTTGTCTCTCATCTTTCAATCTACTAATAATACCCATGCGCTTTATTTAAAGATTGTTAAATCATGTCAATTGTCAAATTTTTGCATTGAAATTGTAAAGTTTTAAATATTGTAAGGACTAAAGTTTGTATTTTTTGTTTAAATGTTTTGAGCATTACCTATCATTCTTTAATCTTTTTCCATACCAGTCTTTTGCATGATTAATGTGTGAACCTTCGTTCTCTATCAAGGATGATCCATATGAAAAGAGAGCTTTCGGGGCAGCATTATTAGAATATCAGGATCAGCGACGTGAGCAATGTTTTTATTCATCAACATTAAGGGAGGTAAATCGTAAACGGACTCTTCAACATTGAATCTATAAATCTAGGAGCACTTTTCAACGCCAGTATTAATGACAAACCAGTTCCGAACCAATACAGGCGATCTCACGACAGTATAAGCAACAATTCATCAGAAGATCACTGTTAGTGTTCTTTATATTTATCGTGCATTGTTCATTTTTATTGTTACTATCTTAAAATGCAATATTGTTTATAATATCGTGTAAATCCAGGAAAGGCTATTGATGATCTAGTGAAGTCACGACAGCAGGAAGATCTCCTATCCAGCGAATCTTGAATCGCAAATTACAAATCAGTCAGAATCTTTTTCCCCAACATATACATATAAAGTGTTATGAAGATATAATAAGACGAATGCTGAGTTTGTCAGATAAGACACGTGGATTAAATTATTTAGTTCTGTCCGTTACATAGACCAGTTAAATTAAAATGATGAATAAGTAATTTATCTTGACCAGAATTAGAACCAACAATAACTGTAATGCTTATTATTATTCTGACCTTACGTCTTCATTGTTTCCAGCGATACCAATTACTTTTTCTCTTTTATCTTATATTGTTTATTCAAACGCTATTTATTGTTGTCTTCCTTCATTGATTTTCACTTTGTCATTGTTTACTTTTTCCCTTGATTCCGGTTCAATTTCATAATGAACATATACTTGAAAGTTACATTGTTGATTCTGCTTCCCTGTCTTTGCTCCGTAGTCCTTCGCATCAGGAAAAGAAAAATTATCTATTTTATAATTAACAGAGAGCAAGTTGCTCAGACTTATTGAATTATTTCAGTGTAACTAGTAATTCAATAGTGATTTGACAATAATGAAGTTAAATCCTTCATTCCAAATATAAAAATTACCGTAATGCTAACTGTTGTTTATGACCCATTATATTCCGAGGTCATTCAAGTGCAGCATTTTGGAGACACAGAGTTCAATTTAATAATAAACATATACTTAATGAGAAGCATTTCTGATCATCTCTAAATGGAGTTGCCGTTAATAAAAATTGACATATTTGCTAACGTATAAAGTACTAAATTTATTTGTTGAGAAATGAATTTAGGCAGTACTTAACTATCAAATGATAGCATCATCAAAATGGATCCTTTAATTGATGCAAAAGCATTCAACAACTAATCCCTGCAGATTTAAAATGATGAAATTCTTTGCATACATTTAAAATATTAATTTTGCCTACTGTTCATGATTTTCTGTTGCACACTGAGCATTCTGATGTAATGATCATATACTTTTTTGGAATTTTTAACGTAAATTCGTATTTCATGGCGAAAAAATATTAGATGAGCAAGAAAACAACAAACTTATATTAAAAACCGCGTTAAACTGAGAGAGAAACCATGAAAATGAGGGAAAACGAACAATGTCGCTCTTGCACAAGAATATGACGAAATTGACTGAAAATTTTCTTGAACTCAAAAAATAAGAATTGAAACAAGGAATATTTAGGGACCGTAAATCAGAAATGATAAAGTAAGGTGATTATTATATGACAGTGAAATTGAATCTTCTCAAAGTCACATTTTGTTAAAATTACAATAGAATACGGTAAAAGAATGTAATAATGAGATAGTATGACAAAGACGTCCAAATAAATTATGTACTGATCCAAAATGTATTTTCCCTTTAATGCCAAAATAGAAACATTCAAAATCAACCATAAATTTCTTGACAAGAATAAAAACAAGGCGATAGTATCATCATTTTGTAAAGATTTCACAAAATGACAAACAAAAATTTATGTGAACGCCTGAAATATGTGGATACATAACATTGATCCTCTGTAGTCCGTTTATTTCTAAAAATACAAGCAGCAGGATATAATCAATTCAACCATTGAATTTCTTGGTTAATATATAATATATTCTCTTTGAATGAAAAAGATTAATTCGAAGACATATAAATCAATAAAAATTCACAAGTTTTTCGTTAGGAAAACAGGCCTCATCGATGTGTAAACAATTTTCCTCCGAAATATCCTCTGATTCACCGTACAATGCTTATGAATGAATTTGTCACAATAATAGAAGAGTGGAAAAAGAAATAAATTACAGCAGTGAAAAATGAAAATTACATGTTTCCGTAGAAATGAAGTTGAGACGTATTTTTATCTAAAAAATATATTTAGAATTTTCCTTCAGCTGAAAAAAAATTTTCTCAGGAATTTCCGGAGGTGCAAGTTTCAATACAAAAATCATTGATTTATTCATTTCGTTATATGAAATGAAAAAACATGACACATACACGACACACACACAATGCATTGCAGACGAACATTAGTGAAAATATTCAAGATGTAATGATTAAAAATAGCAAGGATAATATTTTAGGCAATTTAACATTTTCTAAAATCATCAATAACCGCTCATAAATCTAGATCGTATTGCGGCACGCATTGCATGAGGTGGTTGTGGTGGCATCGCACCATATGGCAGCATGGACCCATGCGTTCCCGTCCCTGGAACCCCTGGTGATGGCAAAGGCAATGTACCTGCATGCGGTTGAAGAAATGGTGGAGGTCCATGCGGTGGAGGTCCACCGAGGAATAATGGTGGTGGTGGCGGAGTACCAATCCAGCCGGGTGGTATGAACGGAGTTGCCGGTTGTGGTGATGGAGCATCACCGCATAGGAATCGCTGCAGTTCCTGCTCTGTGTCCACAATCATTACAAGAAACGGCGATCCTGGGACATGTTCACCATGCCATTTAACTTCCACCTAAAATTAATTCTCATATACACTTAAAAGTATAAACTTTGAGAACAGTTCCAACACAATGCCAAAACTATAAATTATCCAAGAATGATACTAGCTTCTACATCTCCAATCTTAGCCTTTAACTTCCAAGTATGGAAAAGCAACTATACCCAAGACTTCGTTTGCATATCTATCTTTTACATTCCAGTATTCTGAATGCTCAAGTTTACTAATTACTTTAAGATTGGAATAATAAATAAATAAAACAAAGACCTGGTAATCTCCAGGTTCTTTTGGTTCATATTTGCAATGAATTGTTCGTTCCTGCTTCTTTTCTCGTTGCATTTCTACATTGAATGCTCCCTTTGGTCCTCGAACACGCACCGTGAGTTGTCCTGCTCCAGCACCTTTCGTTTCAACAATGAAATTTGATTTAAATCTGTAACAAGTAGCTTTAATTATTTGTTGGGTGCATTTATGATTAAAATGTGCGTAAAAGAGACAAAGAGATGAAAACTGATCATGTTTCTTGGAATCAGATTGCTGAATTTAAAAAAAAAATTGACAATAAAATCGAGATCGTTAAAAAAGTTTCAGCTTACGTAGAAAGAATCCCATGTTCGATTCCAGGTCCATATACACGAACTTTAGATGCATCTGGTGGATAAGAAACATTGAAAATAAACGGACTTCCTGGAACTTGCTCGTCTGAATACTTCACAACTGAAATAAGTGAAATGAAGAAGATTTCTGAAATGCACTCTGTCCGAGCTATTTTTATTCTGCTATTATTTATTTTTATCGCGATTAAAAAGGATCGGTAGTCAAATAAATCACAAAATTTGAAAACATATGAATGTGAAAAAAGATACAAAAGGAAATAAATCAAACTTCAGAAAATAATTTCCAGTCTGTTTTGAGTATTTAAAGATTATCAGATGAAAAAATGCACAAAATCGAATTATTACTATTTATTATAACAATTTTAATAAAAAAAAATACCCAGCGTATGTTTTCCAATTTCAGAAGGTCTAACTGAGAGAGTATATGTACCATCCCGAAGATCATAAAGCTCGCAAAACGCAAGTTTTGTTGGTCCCATACACTGTGCTGATAATTGACCTGAAAAGGAAATATAATGTTCTGAAAACTATGTACACCAGTAATGAAAATACTTTCCACATAAATTCCTAACTCAAAATTTTTCGGGAACCTATACAGTAATCCAAATCATGAATAATCTCTTTGGTTTCGACGTTAAAATCAACTCATATTGAGAATTTCAAAAAGATTTTAACGGAGTGTGCAATCGATCTTCCTATGTTATTTTTGTTTTACTACTTATATATTATTAACGAAGCAGAAAAATAATGCTATAATAAGCAGTAAGCTGCGTTTACTGTCAGGTAATAATTTCTAGTAATAACAATAACAATTTCTTTTTTTTCTACTAAGCAATACTGTACATAGCATTTCTGTGCTAATGGTAAACAATTATGAAACGGCTAACGTATACGTACAATTGTTATAAGTATAGGTAAAAAAAAATAACACATTAAATAAACGTGTTTTTTTATTCATCAGATATGTTATTTTTTTTTAATTCATTAAATAAAGGTATAGTTACCTACAATACTTTGAAATTTTCATCCCTCACAGAAGCTTTAAAGTTGCTGATTGCTTTTGGAGATGCCCGTATAATGCAAATAATATTATGAAAGAAAAAAGTTCATACCTGGTCCCGCTTTTCTTGTGTCGATAATAGTCTTCACATCCTCATTAACAATTCCCATTTTCAATGTATTCGCATCAATACTGATAGCTTCTGCAGCACTCGAATGTAAGTCAACCTGCACTCGGAAAGGTGAACCGCGAACATGATGTCCATCCCATAATACCTGCAAAAAAATGCACAATGTTCGCAATGTTCTATTTTAATTCTATATATTAAATATATTTTAATTCTTCAAAACTTCAGGATTCAAATGAGTGAGAAAGCACAATTAAGCAGTCGAGAATCCTACTTTTACATAATCAAGAGCTTTATCCTTATCTGAATCTTTGAACGAAGAGTTGATAATTATGACAAATATAAAATCGATTCGCAAAATCACTTCATATCAGTAAGCGAAAAATTTGAGTCAAAATTTGAAAAAATGAACCTGTAACTCATAAATGCCAGGTATCAATGGTGTGTAGACAGCTTTATAAACGTTATTTCCCAAATGAGTTAAACGCACCGGAATATCTGCTTTTTGTCCAAACAAAGAACATGATATCTGTCCATCTGAAATATCCATTTACCTGATAATCGCTTAGAATTAGAAAATTTCAAATTTAAATCATTTATAGGCTGACAGTTACAGCTAGTAATCCTACAAACAAAATCCAACAAAAAAAATTGTGCCAAAATTAATTAGGAATTGCAAACCTCTGGAGACATCCGAGCCATCGATGATAAATTCCGTTGGTTCATTATTGGCAGCCCGTGTTAAGCCCTCACCTCGCACCACCACTCTCAAACAGTCTGTTTCGCTCCTCTCGTGAGACGGATAATCTCTAAATTTCACTATTCATAAAAATAAATCAAAATGAGAGTTATTTAGATTATTTCCAAAAATTGACAATTCCCCCTAAACTTAATTTTTCGTATTCAAAGGAAGTTTTACGAGTAGAAATAGTAAATCCATCAAGAAATACAGGTCCAGTATCGAAGAAAGAACTTGAATAGCGCTAACAACTTAAACATTTCAGCAGTGGAGAATTATTACATGTTTTTGATTCTTGTCTTTAAAAGGTTGTCCAGACACTACTTAATATTTAAAATGAGCTATTATTCTTCAACCATATTAGACTGAATAGCATTAGAAATCAATTTATTAATTACAACGATTTCTAAAAATCTCACTAAAAACTGAAATATATAGCTTAAGTTGGAAAATGTCAAAATCATTCATAAATATTTTAGTTTACGAAAATAATTTGAAAGCCATTTACTCAGATCGAGATCTTAAAGTATTATGCGACGTTGCCATAACAGTATTCGTAAACGGGAGAGCACGTGAGGTTGAGGGCTGTTCACCTTCAGCAATCACGTGTAATGGCTGCGCTTTCTGAACTGCCATATCCGACCAATAAAGATAAATACTGTATTTTCCAGGCTGGTGTGGACAATATATTATACGATATTTTCCATAGCCGAGTGATTCGATATCACAATCATTCACTAATCTGCCGTCCCAATCACGAACTTCCGCTCGAAGTTTGCCTAAATTTTTTGACTGCGAAAAATCCAGAAAATTTTACCAAATTCAGAAGAACTTGTTAAGGAAAATAAGGCTGATAAAACAACCTAATTACCGTTATCAGATGATACAACTACAAGTTCTTCTAAACATAAATTAGCTTATAATTAAAACTGTCTAGTTTTGGAAACTTCAAAAATTTTAAACTATTCAAAATTAGTAAAAGTAATTTCTGCAGAAAAATAACTTACCAGATCCGGCGGCTGTAGCATCAACATCGATGATGTTTCTCTGCTGTACTGCAAACTGATATACGCCATCTTCATCGGCCATGTGATCATTCACAATCACTTTCCGTGGATCAACAACTTCGATCCCGAATGGACTTCCTGAATTAATTTCACTGCTTCAAATCTAGCTATCATCAACAAAATTTAGATGAAAAAGGAAATTAGTCAACAATGCCACGAAAAAAATCACCTGAAATAGTTCGATTATTATACTCAATATTTATCAAATAACGGCCCACTTCCATTGGTGTAAAGGAAATTTCTGTTGTTCCATCTGGATTTTTGTTTGCTGTATGCCGAATTTTCGCTTTCTTCGGTCCTATCAAAGAATTGACAAATTAGAAACAAATTTGTTAAAAATTTACTAGACGTGAAGGAACTTGAATTTACTTCAATATAAGGAAGCGATGAAAAGAATTCTGTTGATGAAAAGGAACAAATCAACTTGCTCAAACTGAGAAAACTTCTCATAAGAAAAAAATTATCTCAACTGAAAATTTTCTAAAAAAAATATACACAATTTCTTCAAATCCTAATAAGGAATTTAACTTTTGGTTAAATCAAGGAAAAGTTTTAGAAAAAAGTTTCATCAAAAATTATGAAGAAGCGAAAGTAAAAATACTTGTTCGGGCAGTCATAAGTTTTTATATTCTCAAAAATTTGGAGGATTCGCTATTTCTATACCTCGTACATCGATTTTCAGATTTCCTTTTACATTTTTAGCATCAAAAATGATGCTTGTTGGACGTTCCACCTCTACGGGATGTTCGATCGCAACTCCACGTACAGTAGGCTTGCCGTGCTCTTCAACAATCAATGTATGTGGCGTTCCTGAAACATAAATAACAAAATTATTCACGAATGTCAAAGAAACTGAAAGAAAATAAATCGGAAGATACGATAAGTAAAAATAGATCAGAAAAACTACTCAAATTTTTACCGTCAACAAGAAAACCAGCCAATTTTGTGGACAATTTATATTGACCAATTTTGTTTGGAACAAATTTGAAAACATCATCACCATCGGCGGTTGTTTGCATATCGAATCGTACCAGTTCATTAGATGGATCAATTAATTCCACGGTTAAGTCACCATCACCAGCTAGCTGACGATTCACTATAAATTTTGCAAATTTTTAAAATTCTCTGATATGAATTAGAAAAAAAAGATAAATATGCTACAAAACAACGTGCCAGTAGCAAAGAAATTTATGACTAAAGAACTTACCGGTGATTACCGCAGGTTGATTGAGAATGAATGGTTCATTGATACCTTTGATAAAAACTTTTCGTGGATCGATTACCATGCATTTGAATGGACTACCAACTATTGGTGCATCAGCAAATGTTATTTCGATTTGGTGAAGACCTGAAGGAAAAATAGCGATCTCAGGAAAATTTGGAAGATGAGAAGATCTATATGATCTGTGAGTTTAATAAAAAACTACTTGAAATTTGTGCGCCATTTAACTAATGTTCTCTTAGTGGATTTAATACTGAAATATTTTGAAAAGACTTTGTTTGCTATAAGTAAATTACTACGAAAGAGATCAGAAGAGAACTTGAAAAGAGACGGATTTGATCGCCTTGCATAAAGTATAATAAATAATACAGCGGATATTATATTCTTAATTAAAAATCTACTCATTAATTCAAAATATCCGGGCTTGAACTTTATTAACTCGAAGTATTCAGGCCTAAATTTTTATCTCAACGTTAGCATCATATTTTTTGGCTCTTCTCTAAATTTGTTTTTCATCGATACTTCATAGCCTTTCTATAGTCTTTATTTTTATATTGATTACCTATTTAGATAGTATTACCATGTTTCATTTGTCTTAAAAATCGACGGATGGTATTCTACTTCTGTTAATCAGCGGATTAATAAAGCGATAGAAGTAATGGAAGAGTTCATAACCTATAAATTTATTCTTACGTATTTCCAAGCATAAGTAACATAAACACTATGCACAGTGTTTTTATAAAAGACAAATATTATAAAATGCAGCCAACCAAGGTCAATCTTAAATGAGTTATATCCACTGATCCTGAGTAAAACGATGAAAATAAGGGATAAATTATAGATGAGAAGAAAATCTACAAGGGGATTTTCTCAGGCAGACAAGTTTCATCTTCATAATATTAAAACTTTATCCACTTTAATTCTGAAGTTTTTCTTCCTTTTATTATTCCGGTGAGAAAAAAACTACCAATGTTTTCAGGTGTAAATTCGACCCAATAACTATCATCATGTTGTTTATAACATCGAACAGGTAATGGTCTACCTCGCGAATCTGAAAAAATAAAAATTATAAGACTAGAAAAACTAGGAATTAAAGAAGAATGAATAAATTAGCAAAACTGCAGCATGAACAATACAAACACGTGATACACGCATAATGACGAAGTGCAACAACAACATTAACGAACTAAAAATAATTGAAATTTTATAAAAATTGGTAAAACCTCCAATAAGTAATTTGATCCTGAAATTAACTTATTATAATAAAACAATATATATTTCACTTTAATTTTTTCGCAATAATATATATTTTTTTTCAAAATAATAGTGTTCTGTATTCCATCAAACGCTGAATTTAAAACTAACCATCACTTAATGTGCAAACTTTGATCCAATTTCTCAAATATCACTGATCTAATTGATTGATCCCGATAACGCAAAGTGTACAGAGGAATACAGAGCAAAAGTCGATTAAAAATTTCAAGGAAAAGATTTTGAATTTTGGAAATTCACAACAAATATTCATGAACTCTTACTTAGTTCCACTCTTATTTAAATCACATTTCAGCAAAATTATACTTCTTGAGAAGTTAGAAATACCTGAAACTATTACATCCAGTTCACCATGTTCAGTATCATTTAATGAAACTTCAAAACGAGCTGTTTTGCCACGTTGTGCACGTGCTAACGCATCACCACGTGCTCGAACTGATCCTGCATCACTTATGATACATTCGTATGGGCATTCTGAAATGTAATAAATGTCTGAATTACGAGAACTCCTGAGAAAGATCACAAAGTCATTACACTGTTTAAAAAAGTTTTATTAGGAAAAATCTAAAAACGAAAATTTTCATTTCATCCACTTTTATAGAAGCCAAATAATCCTTTCCCGTTTTTTGCTAATCGTTAAATTTTCTTGAAATGTCAGATTAGAAATATCACTGATAATAAAGAACAGTGATTCGGGAAAACTTTGGACTAATCAATTGTCGGAGAAAATAAAAATTGATGTTAATGGATAATCTCAAAAAACGAAAAGGATGCTTTCTCTTTTTCCTTATACATGAATTTATCATACATAAAATCTTAAACATAAATATTGTCATATAAATGAAATTAAAAAAAACGAAAGCGAACAAATTAGTGAAAAAGAAAAAAGAAAATATGATTCGTCTGTTCTGACGTTTCATTCATTTCAGGAACTGTACCCGGCAGAAGCATTTCATCGATCCTCACATCTATCAGATGAAGTCCAACTTGTCGTGGTATAAACGAACATACGTGTAAACCTTTTTTGACACGTTTCATCGTGCATGGTATTTCCTTACCTCCACATGTTACTCGTACTGTTGCATTCGATCCACCCGAACTTGACCAATCCACTAGAAATTATCAAATTTCAAAATCAATTCAATTTCTGAAGCATTTCTTGACACTTTTTGATATAAAAGAAAGACTCAACCATTAAAACGTTGTTCGATGCCAACACGATCGTTTTTCAGGCCGATCACTCGTACAGCACTCAAATCCAGTACCGAAATTTTGAAAGGACTTCCTCGGACATGCTCATCGCCTACAAGTACTGATACACTATGAACACCTTCTGTTCGTGGTGTAAATTCCACTTCGAATATTTCATCGGGAAGTTTCTTCAGTGATACTGGTACCGGATTTCGTTCTGAATCTGAAAGATGGAAAAACTATGTTCAGATTTGTTTCAATTCGAAATTTGCAAGATTCACAAGATTGTATGGTTTTAAAATCTAGAGTTTCCAATGAAACATTTAAAACATATAAAAACATAAGTATTGCCGTATTCATACTTCAACAATGTGACCATCCAATAATCCGCCGAGTCAAATTTTGCAATACAAATTTTTCTTAAATAACTAATTAAACAGATTCTCGATGTGAATATTATGATAGGAAAGCTCAATAAAAATAGTCATTATATTCAGCCAACAATTATTCAAAAAGATTCCATTGAATAATTGGAATTTAAAGAGATGTGCTAACCAACGATGGCAACAGATAAGTGCTTTCCGGCATCAGATTCTGCTCGAAGAATCACTTTAGATGACGAACCAACCAAAGCTTGTTCAATCTCGTCTACAAGTACAGCACCGCGACCGCTTTGAATAACCCGAACGTACTCCCGTTCCCCATAAGGTACTCCGTTGATAAAAACATCTACAGAATAATGACCTGTTTCATGAAAGCTGAAACAAATAAAAAATGGAAAGGAAAATTGAGAAATTCTAAAAGTATCAATCTTTCATTCAAAATTATACGAATACATCGATCAGATCAAGTATCAGAAGTAAATTCAACATAAACTATCTCAAGCTTAGAATGTTTTAGAACAAAAATTATTATGAATAAAATGTCAAATCTGCAAATGTCAAATCTATTTATCAGCTTAGTTGTTATCGATAAATTTTGATATTACTATTATATTTTTTCTTTCTGTTGTGTATTCCATTTGAAAAACTATACTATCAGGCTATTTCTTTCAAAAAATAATTACATGCAAAAGGCTCGAACAATTCCATCATTTCCAACTTTTGTTTTTACTGGCAATAATTCATTTCTGGTATTTTTAATTTCTAGTTTCACATCCTTCTGCGCTGCATGACTTTTATCCACTGAAAACAAAAAACTCCAAGAAATGAATATCAGGAAAAGGTAGAATATCTCAGAATACTTTGTTATTGAAATTAAATTTCTCTATATTCATCTCTTTGATTTCTATTTGACTGAAATAGTCGTTATTTCAGTCAAGCCGTAATGCAGAATTGAAAAAAATTTCTTTTTTCTTTTTACCAGTTTTTTCTTTTATCATTTTCTAACCAGTTTTTCCTGAATTAGCTCTGCCTGCAATTATTCTATTTACAGATGTTAATATTTTAAATTAGGTTTAAGGCAATTTACATTCAAAAATAAGCTCTTTGCCAGCAAGAACGGTCGATGGAATTCGGGCAATTTTCGGTAGACCAGAAACTTCCATTACAAACGGTCCGATACCAAGCTGTTGACCATTCACAACAATGCCAATTTCATGCTCTCCTGCAGTAACGAGAATATCTATTAAATTACAGATAAGCTTTCTAAAACTGATATTACCGACCAGAATTTGAAATATTTGATGATGCAGAAGCTTTGAATAGTTTTTCTGATGATTTTGATTGTCATGTATGCATTCTAAGCATTCAATGATTCATTCCCAATGATAAATCGCAATAGTGAAAATAACTTATTAATTACATCTTACATTGATGACATTGATTTTAACAACGAACTATCAGTATCAGGAAAAAAACGATACCTGATGTCAAAGGTCGAAATTGTACATGATACCCATTGCAAACTTTTTCCACTTCAACATCCAATTCATGACCATGCGAATCTGAATTTCAGCATTCCTCTGTGCAACACCCAAAACCAACAAAGTACAGACGAAATACAAACAAATGAAGGACAGAGACGGTGCAATTTAACAAGTAAAACAAAGACAAAGTTGAGTAAGCTTCAAGCAAAAGCATCTAAATCAACTTCTATCTGAAAGACATTTGTAACAAAGCCGGAGAAATGGCAACAAAGTCTGCAGTGTTGCTTCTGATAAATAATGCAACTAATTCTATCTCTTTTTTTCAATTCAAGCAAATGCACCGTTCATTACTAATCTCATATTTTCACAAAGAAAAATCAAGACTTCCAGAAGGTTTCAAAGGTATTCTGGTTTAAGGAACATCTCCGGTTTTGTAGAAAAGCAACGTATTATAGCAATAGCAATTTCAGAAACCAACCAGTGACGATAACATTGCATTCAGTTTCACGTCCGCCTGTATCAATACTGAAGCCCTTCATTTGTCCAACCTGAGCAAAAGAATTATGGATCTAAATAAGTTTCTGCTTTCTTTTTTATTGATTTTTAAAAATTCGATGAAAGTAAAAAATTGTTTAATTTTAGACCGGATGACAAAGAAATATAAAACGTTTCGAAAAAATAGATCCGAAAAACTTAGTTTTATACCTGCCCTACAGTCAGATCACCAACTAGCCGAATCTCTTGTTCCGATCCTACGCTATTCATCGGTGACGACATATTACCAGTCGATTGTGATAATCTTTCTCTCACTGGACAAACCATTGGTGAACCTTAAACTTGTATAAAAGACGCTTAATAACCATCCATTTACTAATGAACTAATTTCATTACATGTATCGTCAGTTTAGTGATTTCTGGTTATCATAAATCTTTTGAAATTATTGCTAAAATGGGCTGTAAAGCTTTACAAGTATCGGACGTAATAATACTATGAAAT
Organism: Onchocerca lupi; assembly: GCA_028564675.1. Taxonomy (NCBI): domain Eukaryota; kingdom Metazoa; phylum Nematoda; class Chromadorea; order Rhabditida; family Onchocercidae; genus Onchocerca; species Onchocerca lupi. Next base: position 148,220 of record JAOVVO010000070.1, read on the forward strand.
ATTTAATTCTTTAAACAATCTACATTAAACGCTAAGAAATGATGGAAAAATAATTTGATTTTCAATTCAACACACGAACCTATTATTTGCACTTAGAATTATCTACTGAGTTCAAGTGCTCACTGCTATTAAAATAATATCTAATGATATAGGATAAATTTCGTGCAAATAAAAAATAATTATAATTACCTGGAATTGGATCTCCATTAAATCGTACACTTATAAGATGATCTTTAGCTTCTTGTGGTGTAAATGAAACTTTGAATTTCGCTTGTCCCTCCGCCTAAAAGATTAACGAATCAATAAAATATCTGATTAAGCACCGTTTCTTATTCTTTCCCTATCTTTTCTATTCATTTATTAATCTCTATCGTGCTAAGCTATTTTTCTTCTGCTTATCATTGGTACAATCAGAATCGAAATTGAAGATAAAAATTAATATTTTCATCCAAACCTGTACAAAATTTGGCACATTTCGATTCTCAACACTGACTATAATTTCCATATTACCAGCTCCAGCACGAGCAGCATCAATCGTGAATGTACAAGGATGTCCAACAACCGCTTCTTCGATGCATGATAGCTTGGCACATTTTGCATCAAATGCTTTGGAGGTGAACGGTGAGCCAGCAATCGGATTACCATCACAATTTATATCAATCTAAAAATTAGAAGCTTTTGAACTTTTGAACTTTTGTGATATCTATCGATTTTCGACATTAAAGCATATCATAGGAAGATATTCTAAATGATGGGAATAATGGGAAATGTTTCAAAAATGTAATAAATTAATAATGTCTTCCTCTTGCGGATCATTTATTAAAGATGAAATTTTAAAATATAATATGCGACAACCAGGCTTACCGTGTCGTTTATTTTAAATACCGAGATGGCGCATATTTTATTTATGAAAAGCTACTTACTTGATGATTCCCGACATTCTTTGGTGTATAGGAAATGATGTATTTCTTATCGTCTACATCACTTTTCGATATGTTAACCGGAATGTTGTTATTCTGCGAATCGGTAATGCGTATCTGCGGTAACACATCTTTCATACCTTCAACATTTACGTATATTTGTGCTACTTGTCCAACCGGAATTCGTTCCAATCCAGGACCCGAAATTGTTATCGATTGCGCCATTACCAAATGACAGATGAATGGACTTCCTAAAATTAGTTCTGCGTGCCGTAAAAATTTAAAAATCAAAGCACCAGAATTCCTAATGAATTCATAGTTGCGAAAAGACTATACTTTTTCACTTTCTGACAATGCTCTAATCACAGAAAACAGTCATAACGAAAAGCATGAGGAATTTATCGTCATTTTAACCATTCAGATAAAGAACTAAAGTAAAAAATTTGATGTTTAAATACAGGGGTAAAAACTAAATAATTTGCGAAAAAAATTGGAGGCCTTAACAGTCAACTTTTCTCTTCCCTTTTCTATTTCTTTCTGGCTTGACAAATAGGACAAATGATGGCTTCGAGATTTACAACTGAAACAATTAATTGTAAAAAGGTGTAAAAAAAAAAAATTACCTAACAGTCCCTGCATGCAGAACCAAATTTTTTTATAAAACAGAAATTGGGATTTTTCCAACCTTTCACACTCTGATTTTAATGATCAAAATTATCACGCTATTAAAAAGTTAATTTAGAATACGAAGATTTATTAAGTGCTATGCTTTGTCTAAAAATCTAACAAATCGCCTAATATCTGTAAATCTTTTTAATTTTTGCCTTACCTGGCACAGGTTCATTGTTGAAACGAACAGATATGGTATGATCGACAAGTTCTCTGGGTACAAAAGATATATCATAACGATGTTGTCCAAGTGATTGCGCCATCGATGGAATGCGTCCTTCGTTTACAGCTACTTCTAGGTTACCGACACCTGCTTGGCTTGCATCCACTATAAAATACAAGAAAATAAGAACAGAACATTTGACCCAATGTTTCGGTGGAAGACATGCCTATTCTAAATATGAGACGAACTCAGAAAGTCAGACTGCAAAATGATTTTGTAACGATGATTCCATATAAACTATAAAATAGATAATTTCCGAATTGCGATCATCACACAATAAAGAATATCATAAATTTGTTATTTCAATTTTTTGCAAAAACAAACCAATGAAATGGACTGGTCTATCGACAACACTATTAGGAATATCACCGACAATAATTTTTGCTGGATCATATGCTCGACAAGTAAATGGACTGCCTTGAACATCCATTCCAGCATATTTAACTTCGATTTCATGATCACCTGAAACGATGAATTATTAAAATTGAGCGACAAAATGAAGCTCCAAAATGTTAGATTGTTTGATACGAAATCAAAAAAACAGAGAGAAGAGTTAAACAAAGAAAGTCAAAAAGAGGAATGATTTTAAAAAAAAAAATGGAATTTCTAAACATGTCATACAGAACATTATCGAAATACCTTAAACCAAGTACCGCGAAAAATGAAAATTGGAACATTGATCAAAGAAAGTTGGTAATATAAAGTTCTTCAAAAACTTACCCACTTGCATCGGTATAAACTCAACTCTCTTTACGCCAGGTTCATGATCGAACATGGAACTTTCAATTTTTTTCTTTTCTGGATCTGAAATGCAATTTGACGATGTACTTCAATATGCTGGTATAATTCTCTTTTCAACTTTAGAACCAAAAAATTTCGCAAAAATCATTGCAATTCTTTCATTTCCAATATTTGCAAAGTCGATTTTAAAATTCGCTGTCACTAGTTTTCCATCAAAAAATTTTAAAACTTGCCTATTACTGTAATATCAAGCGATTCCTCGCCTGCCAGTGTAATAAGAATCTGTGCTGGTCGTCCAATTCGACTCAAAGATGGAATTTTCGAAACACTTGTCCTCCTCACCATTGAATGTTTCTTCTTCTTGACCTCTTTTCCCTAAGAAAATAAGCAAATAGATTCAGCGATAGACAACTTCTTGAATTTTCAACCTTTCCAATTTCACTTTATTATTCAGATTTCACACAAAGAAATAAGAAGTAAACAACAGGAAGGGAAAAAGAGCAATGATGCTTGCATTACTCAATTAATTAATTAATTGGTCTGAAAATGAATATTGGCCTTGCGTCAGGCCGTTCGAATGACGCCACTTCTATGGTGTTTAGACTGGAATCCGCCCAGTAAAAACTTCTTTTTATAAGTATAATACCTTATTTTTCTTTAGCGTTTCAGCCATCAACTTTTCTTCTTTCTCTTTTTTCATGCGTTCTTTTTCCTCTCGTTTTTTATCTTCCTTTTCCTTTCTTGAATCTTTTTTCTTTCCATCCACCAAACTGCAAAGAATCGTAAAACATAAACATCGATTTTCGGCAAACAAAATTTAGTCTGTTTTATTATTCAAATTTGAAATTTAACAATCTTTCCGTTCATTCCCTAATTCTCTCCCATATGTGCCTTCTTAAACTTCAAAATTCACAACTCCATTGTTGAGAACATTTTTTTTGTATTAAATTTAAAAGTACCAAAATTAAAACATACGCATTCTCCATTTCATCGAATGGTTTCTCGTCCACAATATTTACTTCAAATGGACTATCTAAAAGCAAGCAGTAAATTGAAATATCTTAAATTAAAACTTTCAAATCGCAGAATTACTTTTAAATTTAAAAAAATAATATATATAACAATAACGAGTAAAGAAGTCAAGATGGAAAGTGGAAAAAGGAAGCTAAATTCACGACTATTGCCAACAAATAATTCAGCATTTCAAAAACATTACTTTTGAGAACTTCTTTATTGAATGTAATGTTAACAGTGTGCATTCCTGTGCTGGTCGGATTGAATGTCACCAAAAATTTGGCAGTTCCCGTTTCCAGTTGTGCTACATGAGATGGTATGATGATACCATCGCTATCCTTAATTGCCATTTCAAGATTCCCGAAACCTGCTCGGCCAGCATCAACTGTAACAATGATCTTTTCAGTTTCAGAGAATATTTTTGAAATATTTAATATCACAATTGTATGTTTGAAATTTCGATACCACAATTTTATATCTGAAATAGCTATTGCTGCTTTGAACAAAAGAATTTCAATGATGTTTTCAGCCTTGCAATTCGGATTGCGAGAGCATGTATATAAAATATTTAATACCATAATTTTATATTTGAAATAGCTGTTGTTTTTTGAATAAAAAGTTTCGCAAGACAGAAAAGAAAATTAAAGATTCCTTTAAATGTCAGAATATTTTTTTTTTTTTTTTTAGATCAAAAGCGGAATTTACTGCCTTCTTCGAGAGATTTTGTTTATCACCATTAACTTTCTAACTTATCAAATAAATAACGTATTATAGTGTGAGTAATTACTGACAGCAATATTATCATCAATTTTAAGCCATTTCATTTATACAATAGAATAATATTTAAAGTTTTAAAATCAAAATTGCGATAGTTTTGAAAATTATGCAAACTTTACTTATTTCTTCTTTATTATGTTTCGCAGATTCTTGCCTAAATACTATGCAATTCAAACTTTCATAATGATCCTTTAAAGCTAACCAGTAAATTCAACGGTATCATTGATGGCACTCTGCGGTGCAATTTCACCAACGATAATCTCGGATGCATCATAGACACGGATCGGAAAAGGACACATCGGATGCAACGTATCGTTTACATAAACCATTACCTCAAATATTCAACTAATTATTATTTAACAAATCAGAAATAATTTAACTCCTGGCATAATTTTTTATAGAGATATTCAGCAGACTACTCGAGGAATCAGATGCTTACCAAATCATTATAATGCTTAATTCTCATAATAAGTACCTTGTGTGTTCCAACTTCTGTTGGTCGGAATGATATCTCGTAGGAATGGCGAGATTTCTTCACTTTCGGTTCAATTTCTTCACGTTCCGTTCCTCCTTTCGCTGCTACTGTAAAATTTTCAAAAAATAAAGATAAATTAACAAAATAACCAAGAAATAAGAAATATAAACTATCCATAGTTGTAATCATAATCAATAAGCAAATTATGATTCTAAGAATTGTATGACTGAAGTAAAATCATCTTGGATACTAGATTTTGCAGGGAAACAGGGAGAAAAATCTCTGCAAATCCCTTCATCGCGATTATTCATAATTAATATTATTTCCAGCAATTGATTCGGTAAATTTCGATCAACAATTTTCCTAATACAATTTAATTTGTGGCCCATCAATTAATGAACTGATTGAACAAATATGCAATTTCTAAATGACCATACATTATCATAAATCATAAAAAAAAAAAAACAAAAAAACAAAAAACAAAAAAAAAAACAAAAAAAAATTCTGGATGAAGGGGGGAGGTAGCCGTATACATATGATGATTTTAATTATGTACAACTTACATGCTACAAAAACTTTCAGCTGATCATCTTTGCCAAGTTTCAAAGAATCAACTTTCACATCAACATCTTTCCCACGTCGTACTATCTCATGCTTAGATGTTATCTTCGACTTACCAAAATTAAAATCATTTTCTTCAATTCTTTTTTTTTCCTTGTCCTGTAAGCGACACTTGGACATTATATATCACTGAATAATACAAGTTCAATTTATTTCAAATGATTTTCCTGTTGATAAATTCAGTCCAACAAAGAGTTGAAATGGTGGATGAAAAGAAAATCGAATATCATGGATTGTCCAGCCATTCATGAATATTCATGAAAGTGACGCCAAAAAATTCTTCAGACATTTTTCGATAATGTCGCAAAATGTACAAACATTAAAAGCAATTGACTTTTTTGGAATTATCAAAAGAAATTGACAGCTTAATTCAACACTTTTCAAGAGTTGCAACATTACAATACTTCTGACCGCTATTCATTCTGAGCTTTTATAAAGTTATTAGCTACCGAAGTTAAAATGTATAATTCATGTTAATTGCAAAAAATAAGGATAAACAAACTTTTCCAAATTTCAGATTAAGCCTTGGAGTTGCTCGAGGTGTGCAGACAGGTGAAAGACTTGAAGGTTTCGAGTGAGATAATTCAAATTCGTCACGGTCCAGTGTTTGCATTGATTGCAAGTCGTCTTTCATAGATTTACTCGTTTCCTCCTGTTTTTCCTATAAAATTTTGCTTAATAAAGATTAAATTAAAAAAATAGAGGAACTTAAACTTTTTAAATTTTCATTTTTCACTTAAATAATTTGCTAGGTAGGATTAAATAAAAAATAAAAAATGAATGAAATTAAAGGATGTAATATTTTTTTGTAATAAAAAAACTTGGATGTGCAGTAATCCTAAATGTGCAGTAGTTTTCTTATTTTTTACTTTCAAAAAAATATGATAATATTCGATGCGAGATTTGAAAAATAATTCCACTTAGATGTTCTGCAAAGTGACTGCATGAAAGATACGCTGATTTAAAAATAAGTGATAAAAATCCATAAATCTAAATAACGAAAAACAATCATTTCATCTCAAAGTGCTTCATAGATCTACCAAATTACAATCAGGATCGCTTCGAAATTTGACAAAAAATAAGATAAGACAAGAAAAATAGAAATTTTTCTTTAATACATTATATATTTGATTTCCCTGTAAATTAAGTTTTTCTGAAAATCTTAAATTTAATTGGAATTTTGACCATACGTCAAGTTCTTCTTCGTGTCGGATTTTTTGTTCCTGAAGTTTCCGTCGTGTTCGTGGCGTCAATTTTGCTTCTTCCACTATATCTGTTATACGGTTCTCTTGTTCGTTATATTCAAATCTTGGTGGTCTGAAAAATATGGTAATTATCATTTCATTAAGCGAAATGTAGTTTAAGAAGAGTTAAAATTTTTGAAAAGCAATTAAAAAGTTACATCTGAAATAAAAATGCATTTTTTTTTCTTTAACGTTTCTCGTTCATCAAAATTAATAAATGAATTCGACAAACAGTTTTCACTTTCCCTTGTGTCTCAAATTATTACTTATTTCTTCTTTTTTATGTCACTTTATGTAAAATAGGCAGAATTCTAGAAATTCGAAAAAAAAAAAAAGGAAAGATAATTTGAAATTGTAAACTTTTGAATTATGAGAAGAAAGATTAAAATTAGTGGTGTAAAATGACTAATACATATCAGCAAAATAAAATAATACGATGGATCAGAAATATTCGATTCAAAATCAAACGAAAAGAAAGGAATTAAAAATAAGATCAAGCTATAAGGAGGTCGCAAGAGGCATCTCACCACTTAGTATCATCACTATAAAAATGACAAAATGTGTAGTTTGCTCAGCCTACCTATTTTGGAATTATTAGAGTCTTGACCAATATTTAGAATTCAATCGAAATTTTTTCAAAAAAAGAAAATGGAAGAAACTGAAAATATTAAGAGAATGAGTGACAAAAAAAGGATTTTTTTTTTTTGAAATGACATCGAAGTTGAGATGGGAAGTTTGATCAGCGATTAATCAGCGATTAAATCAGTTTTTCATTCTTCTATGTCTATCTATGTGGTCTGATGTAATGTTGAGCAACAGTGAGTCTTGATCAAAAAACAAGAAAAAACGGGGAAGGAAAAATTATTGCTATCAAAAATGAGTATGTCTTTTGCATAATTCATCAAATGTCTCAAGTAGGGCGCCTTTTTTGACTCTTACAGCCCGACTACTCAATCTAAAAATAATCTGTGAATTAGTAGGAGAAAGTTCCTCATCACTCTCCTCTATCGTTATCATCTAATATTCATCATCATTGTAGAGATCATTATTGTTATAATTGATAATCTGAAACAAATTCTTCTAATTATTCTACACTAAACTTTTTTATTATGTTCATAGTAATTACTGAATTTTATTATCTGTTTTTTCTCTGAATTTCTATGTCATGCAAGAATAATTAGATCTCTCGATTTATAATTTCTTTCCTCAGCCATGAGATGCACAATCATGAATTAGAACGAATAATTTTGAAAACTTCTTCAAGAAAATGACATGAAAAGATGTAAATAGAGATAGATTTCAATACGGTCCAATATTAATTTCCGTTCTCTGTAATTTGATTTTTTACAAGTTTTGAAGTTTTTGGAATGATGAAAACAAATTGCGAGATATTCACTGCAATGTTTACCAGCAATGAGAAAGTAAGTGAGGGAAAAGTTTTTCCTATCTCTGAGATTGCTTATCATTATTTTGACAACTAAAGATGTTATCAGTCTATTATCAGCATTACTATTTGTCGGATTTTTTGCAACACGAGATAATCAAAAGAACATCATTAAGCCCGCAAATTACGTACTTAATCAATTATTAAAATCATACACTGATATTGTACAAGAATATCATATTCAGATTAGATCATTGATATATTGAGAAAGATCAAGGAATTATAACTGGAAATATGTCCTATAAAAATGATGGAATAATTTGAAGCACAGAATCACTAAACTATAGTGGTTTCATGTGAACATGAAAAAAAATTATTATTAATGAATAGCAGAAATCAACGCATTAGGAAAAATCGTAAAAATTATTGAAATGTGCTTGATCATCTAAAAGTATGCAAATGGGCAAAATAGGGTTAGTAGATTTTTTGTAATAGCTATAAAACCATGGATAAATCATTCCTGGAATTGGTCATGTGAGCGTTTAAGCACTTTATGATAGAGATCTGAACTGAGATTAGATATATGCTCGATATTTCATGATCAAAATTTAAGAGAAAATAATGGTACAAACAAAGAAGAAATCGTACTGCTGTGAAGAGAGAACCGAATCCATCTTCTGGAATGCGTCGAATTTCTTCTCTTCTCTTGCTCGCATATAATCGGCTGTTCGTTGTGGTGCCGTTGATAAAAAGGTTGGTTCCATGTCGCGATCTCTGGAATTTCGGCATCAACCATTACTATATTATTTGTTCTGTTATTTCTACTATTCTCTCACGCCTTTATTTAACATTAATTATAAAACTTCCTTTCAGACAGGAAAAAACCAACCGAAAAAATACTCAAAACTTTCGTATAATTAGTCGATCTCTTTATATCAAAACCAGTTCTTCTTTATTTTACATATACGACATTTTTTATGCATATATACATTAGTTGACTTGTTCATTTGTAGTAATTAATAATAAAATTGAGACACACCTGCTCAAAGTTTGAAACGGTTCTTCAATAGATCTTGAGAAATCGTAATATCGCTCTTCATCTCTTCCTGCAAAACTCACTCTTCAATAACTTTGTTAATCAAAATTTTGAAAATAATGGACATTAGAATTTCGAAAAAATGATCATTAGACTTTTAGACTTTTAATTTTTTCAAGCTAATAAGCAACTTCATTCGGTGATAAAATAATAAAAAAAAAATAATAGTCCTGTGAAGATTACCTGAATACCGATGACTCTCTGCTACTTTCTCATCTCTGATTTTTTGGTAAGCCGCAGTGTCTGCATCCATCTTTTCAACTGATTTCCAACTTTTCGGCAGTCGTTCCATTTCCTCGGATCGCTTTAAGACTGTTGCCGGTGGGACAATTTTTTGTGGAAGTTTTTGTTGTCTATCCGCCATAATGTCTGGTCTGGCTTGACCATAAGACGCTATTACTGGGGCCTCAAAATCTGGCTCTTTAGATTCATCCTTCAGATGTCCATTAGAATAAAATTTATCCAAATCGCGCTTATTTTTATCATATCCACCAGATATCGATGAATCTAAGCTTCGCTGAGGGACCAGATCATGGATCGAAGATTGATGAGTCTCGTAAGTTGTCTTTACCATGTCAACATCACTTCTCGACGTTCTAGTTCCATCTGATTTCATCGCTTCTTCACCGAAATATTTCAATTGCGTTTGTTTCTGATCCACTGCTGCGATATTTCCTGTACCGTATTGTCGAACACTATAGCTACTTGAATCCAAATCATGATATTCACTTGAAGATTTAGTAGTATCATAGCGATGACTATCTGCTATAAAATTACTGCCACTTTCCAAACGAGTGTCGAATGAATTGATTCCATCTTTATTATCATAACCTTTAATTGCTGCTGGAGATGATCGAGAAGTTTCCATAAACGATGGATAATTGCGTGAACCAGCACGTAGATCACTGGGGTCAAATGGCACCGATTCTTTGGATTTCGAAATTTCAGAAGTCCTGACTTCTGTATATACTGTTGGTGTAGCAATTCGTTCATCGTGAGGTACATTCGTCATTGTTTCTTTTGCATATTCATATGTCCTAGCAGGTGACACATTACTATAACGTGTTTCGGCCGTATAAGTGGATGTCACGAAACCTCGTCCGTCATCTGCAACATGTAATGCCTATTTTATTGCATTTTAACATGCAATTTTATTTAAATTAATGCAAGTTATTTTAAGTACTGACCGGTGAAAGTTCGACTACTGACGGTTTGTCCTGGTGCAATACTACTAGCACTAGCAATAGTACCATTACCATATTGAGCTACCATAAAACCTAATCGATCATCTTTTTTTTCAATCAAACTTGTTGATGTCTGAGCAGTTTCTCGTTCTTTTTCTCGCCCTATTGGATCGTAATCATCAATTTTTTTTGGCCTAAAGTAGATAAATTTCATTCAACATGGAATAAGAAAAAAGAAAAGAAGGCTAAAGGCGCAAATTAGGTCGAAAGTTACTCGTTGCATTTATTAAATTAACAGAGCCATAAATTCAGGACAACCAAACATTTGATATAAAACATTTTTGATCGCGAAACAGTGATTTCAAATTATGCAAACTATAGTTAAATCAATCCTCATTGATTTTAATCTTTGAAGCCATGCTATTGCTTTTTAAAAGTTTGCTAATAGTATCCTTAATTAAATAGCAGACCTATGCCGATTTTCAGCGATAATAGAAGAAGTTTTGGATTCAACGTTTCGTAATAAATCCGATGATCGATCAAGTGACTTTTCACGTGTGTGTTTTAAAAATACCGAAGAATTGGATGATTCGACACCATCCGCCATGGCTAATCCATAAGATGTCGGTTTTTGCACTGCAAAATAGGATTTTTATAAAAATTTTTGTCTGCAAAAATTTGAACTATTATACATGAATCATTTTTATTTATTAAAACATTCTGGGACTTGAAGTTGTTGATTTTCTCTTTCGAATTAATTTTTAATCAACTTTGATGATTGCAAATCTAATTTGAGTTAGAGCGTAGAGATTTTAAATAGATTTGCAAAGTAATCCATTGACTATTCTATAAAAATATTTAAAGTATCAACTGGAAGTAAGAAATTTCCATTAAATTTGTGACTATCCCAATTACGACTTTATGATTAGTCTCAGGAATTCAATCAGTATTTCTTGATAATTGGTTAAAATTTCGACGAATTAGTAGATGATTTGTCATGTTCAATGATGTTATATTATATTTCATCACAAAATAGTGAGCATTCTATCAAAATAATGCAAAATTTCTAGACAGATATTTTTAGCATGAATGGACAGAGGGAACATTAAGCTGGATAATCTTCTTTACCATACTTTTTTTGTAATATCTCTTCGATCCATATGAAAATCTGTCCTCTTTACCATACAATTTTTTGGAACGAAATTTTAGACAAATTCCACAAAATAATTCCAAAATATGCAAATAAATTTGGCAATCAAGCAGAAAAGATGATAATACAGAAATCAGTATTTCGCTCTAATATGTTAGGAATTGTTCTATTAATTTGAATCCAGCTATTGTCAGATATTATAACTCATTAAGAGAAGAAAAAAAAAGTTTGTTGTCTTCGCTGTAAATTTATGAGTTTACTGTTTGACAAAACAATTAGGGAAATGTATGGACAAGATAATTAAGGATTGCTACTTCGATACAACTATTTTTTCTGACTTGTTATGTCTGCCCTAGCAATTACTCCCAGTATCGTGATGTTGATACACAGTATGGGATCAATTCAACATCCATCATATACTACTATCTTTTGAAGGAATAATTTGCTGAACGTTTGGAATATTTACCTGAGCACATTGATTTAATTTTCGATCAAAACTTAATTCAAGGATAAATATAAGGAAAAGTTTGAAAGTGCAGTCATTAATGTGGAATCTTATAAGAAATGAATATTGCCTAGAGGAAGAATTTTTTCTCATTCTTATGCTCCCAGTCTCTCCCGAATGGAATTTATCAAAACAGTAGTATTCTCTTCTTTACAGATCTTCATCAATTCTTCCTCTCCAGCAAAAGTTGAATCCAGTCGAGAAGTTAAGCGTACTAGGTATTTCGATTCACGTTGAAAAAAAAAAAAAAAAAAAAAAAAAAAAAGAAAATCCCAAGAGTTCGCAAAAGAAGGAGAAGGAACCAGCAATTTCAGCCTAAAACGCAACAAATTAGAAATGCGAAGCCAATATTAATTTCTAATCCAATCTCCAAATGTGCAATGTTTTGTTTTATAAATTTAAGGCTATTTGCATCTATTATACGACATTTTTAAATCTACAATATTTTATTCTTCCTAAAGAAACTTTTCTAGACTTTCATCTTTAAAATGGAATAAGTTACTCCTTTTATTTGCTGTTCTGTGCAAAATAATGGAATTAAAATAGATTAAACTACTCCAGGTTGTTAGTACCTGTATCAGTACAGTAAACACTATAATACATGCAATCATTCCGGAGAAATTTGGATGGATGGTGCTATCGAATCGTTGTCACATCAGTGCATCACCTATGAACATTTCATGAAAACCGGATAACAAGGACTAGTTTTTTAGTAATTAGCTGATATGATTCATAACAATAGTTGAATGACATCAAAACATGCCACCGCGACGATTAAAGTTCTTTTAAATCTAAATCCATAGCAAAATCCTAATAGATAAAGTAACTATCCATTTATGTCAAAGTTCCATTTTCTATTTTTGCTTATTAAAAGTATTATTAATCATTGATTTTTCTTAAGTCACTATATATGAGTGAAAATCCATGTAAATGTCAACTTTTGGATAAAAATAAATCAAACACATCAGAAGAGGATACTACTATCTGTCAGAAAATAAATTCGAATCAAAAATTACTATTATCATAAAAGATAAATGCATCAACTCAAGCAACGATCATACTCGTGAGGCAAGATTTTTGTAAACAGACAGATTCCATGGCAAAAACTTCTGTAAGATTGTTGTACAATATATATATATGTCTATCAGACAAATTGTTTCTTGATACGTTATGTTCAGTTTTCAATTTTCTATAATTCTTATATCTTCAGCATAAGAAGCTACTGATACGTTCTATGTAACCTAAATCATCACGGGCGCAAATCTGAGCCTTATTTTCACAGTTATTAGCAGATTTTATAATTTTGACAGCTAGCTTATCATGATAATTGCTTAAATCACCCGAGAAATCATTAATTCAGCCACGACCCTTATAAGAAGAACGACTTCTATCTTAATGGCAATTGTTCTAATCAGATCGAATCTTAGCCGCGATTTTAACTCAAAGTTTATTTTATCAACATCAAGAATGGTTGCTAAAGATGTCTGCTCAAACATATGGATATAACTTCCACTAATGCTGACAAACTCTCCAATTATACCAATCAAAGATTGGTGATTTCACTCCAATCACAGATTGTTATTTTGCTTGATTTATTACATTTTCTCGAATAATGCAATATTTGAATCATAATAATACTTCATTTAAGTTGAAAAGTTCGTATTGAAGTTAATCATTTTTTTTTTTTCTGAGATAGTTTCAATAGAAATGGAATCTTGAAACTGTGAAGAAAAAAAAATGCATACCTGAGGATGGAGATGTGATTGTCGCTGTCTGTTGTGAAATTATGGATGTTGAAACACTTTGACCAACTTGTTTCGGCAAAATATCAACACGAATTGGACATCCTGGAAAATAAATTTCTACAGTTGTTAGAATCATCAAGACAGAATTTTCCCAAAAGTCAGATTGGGGAAAAAAAATGGCATCTAAATTCTTTAGTATCTGCATAGTCGTTCATAAAGAAAAATGTTCAGTGTTTCCAAAATTTAGAAGATTTGTAATGATTTAATGAACAAAAATTCACTGCTACAATACAAGAACGAGTTTTTTCTATAAATATCTCACAAAAAAGGAAAGAAAGAAATGGCACAATTTGTTTTTAAAAATATAACGAGAAAAGTGAAACGTCATTGGAGTTACAACGAGATCTATTTTTACGATAAGGCACTCTCTTCAAGAAAAAAAAAAATCTAAAAGAAGGATTTAGTTTAATGTCGCCGTACCTACCTCATGCTCATAAGACTCTTGGGAAATCCTAATTATTGCTATCTTTGTTTCTGATAGTATTTACCGCATTGATTCCCAAAGCACAAATGAAAATTAAATCCGTGAAAGTTTTGTTGACAACTAGAAACAATGCCATCCAAACGATCATCTTTATAATAAAACTCAAACACAAGCTTCACTGACCGGTTGTTTTCAAGCCTAATCAACATAACAAGGAATTATGGAATATTTGATTGTTAAGGCCGGTAAAAGATTCCGGTAATTTTGCTAGAATCCATTAAAAATTTATTGGACGTGGAAAAAATGAATGGATAAATCTCTGATGAAAAAGAACAAAACAATAGTGTAAGGACGTCAAAACATTTCCAAATCTCCAAAAGAGTAATTGATCATCTCATTTTATGTTGCTACCGAACGAATGCAGTAATAAAATCAAGTTCGTGAAAATTTACCTAATTATGCTTTTGTTCCCTTTCTCCTTTCACATCATCCCGAAACAATTTCAGTCTTCCAATCAATAATTTGTTTTTAAATCATTTCATTTATTTGTCCACTATGCTGTTTAATTACTAGCATGCTGTTTATTTGTCTTTTTTCTTTTTTTTTTCTTTTTTTTTTTTTAACTAATTGTGGTTTTTTGATTCGCTTTTCGTGCAATTACCTATTAACTCAGTCATTTTATTTCAATTTGAATATTTGCTTTTTTTTTTTTCATTTCCACACTGAACTTTCAGCATTACTGATAATTTGATTTGTTTTTTGTGTTTTCGTGTAAAGTCTTTCTTTTTTTTCAAATAAGAACTTTCAACATTATTAATAATTTTGTTTTACGACATTACCACATGCAAAAGTATCATCGTTTTTTTCTTCGAATTCATTAAATTCCAAACACTTTCTCTCATTGCTACCATAAATATGTATGTAATTGAATAAATAAAGAATGAAATTAGTGTCAGAAAATGTCAGTTTTATATGGAAATAACAAAATGCAATAGAAAGTGAAATGAAATTCAAGATATACCTACCCTGTACTTGTTCGCCATTGAACGTCACATCGATGACATACTTGCCCGGATATTGTGGAATAAACGTAACCAAACATCGACCGGTACCTTGCATTTGAACATTATTCGGTACCTTTCCTTGATTGATACTAATTTCCAGTTGCCCCTTTCCAGCATCAACGGCGTCAACTGCAGGTATAACATACAACTGTGATAGGTAACGTCGTTGCTCACTCATTTTTTAAACTAAATTGTGGAATTCACTTTCAATTCAAATAGCTGGAGAGTTCAAGACATGAAGAATAACACTGAACAATTCAGAATCTTTTTCAGAATCTAATAGATTGAAGATTATAAGTTGTCGATATTATTGTATGTTTGAGATCGAGATTGATCCATGATAAGCAATGATTCAGCAGTTTAAGCGTTTTATTAACAATCGAAAAAGAAACATCTACCAATAAAAATATATGAATAATATCAAAAGTGATAAGAAGACAAATCAATGATCGATAAATAAATTTAACATCAACTTTCTTCCTTAAAATAAATGCACTTCAATGTTATTTTATCATCATTGTTGTTGTTATCGATGATAGACTGTGTATAGCTGATAGCCAAAAAGATGATGTTAGCTTGGACACTATTAGTGATGATGATGATGGCAGTTGATAGTAATGATATCAGTAGCTGATCGACAATATCCAATGGTGATAGCGGAGTCGGTGATAGGCAGGGATAATAGTGATTGATAATGATAGGATTTGATTAATATCTATGCAAAATACTTGTAGTAGTTAGAAAGTAACAGGCGCTACCTGCTACCTTTAAATCAACCAAAGGCGCCCAAAAAAAGCTCTCAACAAAACTTGCTGGCACAATACCGCAACGACCTGTCACCAATTGAAGGTGACATGAAATGTATGAATGGATGATGATGGAGGGAGAGAGGGAGAATGACAGCAGAAAGAACAAAGTGAGCCGCTCCGCCTCTAAAATCCATCAAATATTAGAAGAGGCGAATCTGTCCGATGATATGATATGCTATGGAATATCAAGAGAGACACCGAACATCGTACATTGAGAAGCGACATGGAGATACAAAGTTCAAGTTGACAAGCCAGTGAGTCATCGAAATGATATTGCAAGTGCAAACTACCTGAGTTATAGATATCACGGTAGGTAAGGATAATTTGCATATTTTCATGGATTTGTAAGCATTGGTAATTAACCGAATAAATGGATGAAAGCAGATAAACACGGTAATTGACTGTCTATTGGAAATCTACTGGGAAGATTGAGATTTGAACGGATGATACGCGAAATTTGCAGTACATGTGCCATAGGACAAATGAACCTGTCGAATGTCCTCAATCCTAAAGAATTATTTCACTAGCAGTAAATTACCTCTCAGCCATCTGTCTGATCACTTTGCAATGAGCATAAATTATAAATTTTGAACGAAAAAATTTCTCAATCAATTGGTATATCAAAAGTATCGAAGTGATCTTTATTTCAGCTGAAAAAAGAACTTTCCAGTGTTTCTGCATTTTATTATTAATCCCAAAAAAACTTCTGCTTTATTTCACTCCCCCCGAATTGCTTACTATTCTGGAAACTATCCACTTTTCATTTTTTTTGATTGTTTGTAACAAAGTAAAAATATTTGTCTGTAAATGCAAAGACGAATAATAACACTAATTAATGAAGAGCAACATTTTACTTCTACATATGCCGATTTTTTGCTTCTTTTTTCAAATCATTTGAAGCCTAATATTTTACAAAAATGGATTCCCTTAAAAAAAAAAAAAAAAAAAAAAAAAAAAAAAAAAAAACTGTAGAGTGCTTTTACAAAACGAATTCATTTCCGGATTTCATTCATTTCAAGGGTTTCGATCTCATCTAAAATTGGCATCTTTTAATATTCATTCGAGATTGGGCTTAAAATATTTTCCTGCTCCTAACAACTAAAATAAAATAAATTTGGAGCTATCTCATTTCATTGATTTATTTAGTGAAGAAAAAGAACTCATGTCCATCAAGAATTTAATACGCTTAGCTATCTACAAAACAAAGCATTTATATCAGAAGAAATAGGAAATGGTTTAACATTGATTTAAGTGATAAGTGGAATTAAACAGTGATATGCCTGACACAACAAACTATGATCAACTTGACATTATAAAAGATAAACAGAAATTGTCTTAGCATTAATTCAGATAACTTGATTGAATAGATTTGTGAAAAGACATAAGCCATTACAACTTTTAACTCTGAATAAAAATATATTGTCATAAGAATATCATATGAGAATATGATAGTAATTAATCAATATAATAGAAAATATGTTTATTTTGCGCTTAAAATTGACTACTATCATTTCTCGTATACATAATTTTTGATAGTTTGGTCAAAAGATCCACAATTATTGTAATGCTAAACATTTGTAATGTATGGAATTATTTTAATTTTTTTTTTTTTTTTTTTTTCATAAACTCGTTGGAAGACGATTTCTAGAAACTATAAGAAATCCAACCAACTTTACTTATTATTTATTTATAGAATCAATATTCTTAAGAAAATAGAAATATTATAAAAGAAGCCTGATAAACAATAAGAAGGTTATAATGAATTAAATTTTTGTTCTGCTCAAATTCGTTAAAAAAAGATTTCAAGAATGAAGAGGAAAAGATTCATGATTATCTGGGAAAAGAAACTAAACTATATTGCCAGATTTGAAAAAGATCTGTAATATTACCAAATGATATTTCAAAATGTCGATGTCGAATTTATTATGCAACAAACTGTCATGGACACCGAGACCAAAAAAAAAAATTGAAATACTTGAGTGATAAAAAGATATGATGTTCATGAGTCGAATTTTAGCAAATGATGTAAAGAATATATTTTTTCGGAAACGATAAATATTTGCAGATGATTAAGAAGTTACCTGTCTTAATCTGTTCATCATAAAGTGAACAAGAATTTTTATCCCAACGAAATTAGCAACAAATCATCAGTGTATCAAACCAATCTCAGTAAATTAATATAAATATCAGGTAATATTCTAAAATTTTACAGGTTAAATATTATAATACTATAAAATTCTAGAATTTGTTAAAATTTTCAGAAAACAGTGAAAAAAGAGATGAAAGTGTTAAAGTTGCGGAACTCGATTTGGTTTTATGTGGATTTTGCATTTGAAGAGAGATTTTCCGGCAGATTTGGTGAATTAAGATGAAGATTTTGATTTTAAATTTTAAATTAATCGGTACGATTCTATAAGCTTTTATGATTATCAAGTTTGATTTTTAGCAATCTATGAAACTATTACTAGACTATGATGGATACTTTAATATAAAGAAATAAATAGTAACTAGTGAGAAAATCAACTCCTAATGCTTGGATATCGATCGAAACTTTAAAAAAAAAAACTTTTTTTTTTCGAATTTTCTCTCTAGCTATTATTGGTCGATTCATTTGTTTATTTATATCAAGAAAACATTTCTAACAGTCATATTTAATAATTATGAAATTTAATTCTGGAATCGAAATTTTATTCTTAATCCATTATTTAATTCATCATTAAAATCCATTTTGTCATCGAAATTGAAGTTAGAGCCGTTGTCGAAACTACAAAAAATCTTTAATTACATGAAAAATCAATATTACGAGCAGAAAATAAACAAAGTTAGAAGTTTCACTGGATTTAGTGAAAAATGAATTCATTTCTACTGTAATTTCAAGATAATAAAGAAATTTCTAAATTAAGACTTCCAGACTTTTAGACTTGAAAATTGCCTCAATATCAGCAAAAATAGCAGCAATAAATAAAGATTTATAGTGGAAGAACTCGAGCGGAAAGCAACCGTCGTTGAATTCAGTTACTTAATTAAAAATTCTGAAGATTAGCGGTTATTCGAATAGCCGTTGGAAAAGAATTATAACTTTTTTCTGCATTTCAATGAGAACGATGGCTTAAGAATTTCACCGAATTGGAAAAATTCGTTGTCAGAAAAGGTAAATTTGGAACCCATCTAAATACATTTTTAATAAAAAAAACTTTGGCTTCGTTTTTTTTTACTGCCAAATTTTTGATAAAACCTAAGGCATTTCAAAATTAATAAGCTAACGAGAATTATATATGTAAAGTATTTCAAAATTAATAAGCTAACTAGAATTATATATGTAAGTTTAAATTAAGATGAATATAAATTAATACTTACCAATAAACTGCACAGGTTGTCCGGGTGTACCACCACCAAGAGGTTCGATTTTAACATTTTCAGAAGAATATCCGGAAACAATTATCGGATATGGTTCGATTTTTTTGCCACAAATTACCATTTCCAAGCGGTGATCACCAACCTGCAAAAAAAGTAAACATTCTGAAATACAAACTAAGAATGTAATATGAAAAATTAAATAATAAGAAAATCGGAAAGTTGACATACAAATTTCAGTAAAGTTTATCAATTTTTGATCTGTCAGAGTCTGCTTTGATAGAGAAATACTTTTTTTTTTATTTCTTCATATAAATGGTGGATGAATAACAAAATGATTAATTTAACCTCTTGGAGAATAAAAAAAACGAGATATCAAATAGTAAAACGTTGTGTATCACCAACTAGCAAAACTTTATGATTGATTACTGTTTCACTAACTTTATTTATAATATATTCACAGATCAATTTGTGATCACCTCGCCGATAAATACTTATGGGTAAATCGATACCATCAGGACCTAAAAAAAGAAATATCAGCATTTCTCCGAGAAGTTATGCATTCGAACAAAAAAATTTCATTTTTACAGTCAAAGAAGAGAAAAATCAGAGGAAAGAATAAGAGAGGTAGGATTATGTACACAGCACACTTGTTTTCTGCGAAATTTCGAAAGAATTCCAGGAAGTAACGGTAAATTCAAAAAGCTTGCCATATATCCGTGCTTGTACATCACTTTCTGCAATACCATCACCAGTTATTTCAAATGTGCTAGGTTTACCAACGGAAGCACGTTGCAGTCCTATTCCGGATAATTCCGTATACCAGGACTGAGTCCGTTCAACTCTAAAGTTAGAACATGAAATTACTTTCCATTAAAAGAAAAGCATAATTTACACATAATCATTCGAATGCCGTTCATTTTTTTACTCAGATGCTTAACTTTCTTAAGGGCATCATTTTTAATGATAATCATGCAACTCATCCAGATTAAGAAATCATCATTGGCAGTCACTCTGGAAGATGAATGTGTGACTTTTTCGCTTCATGATAAATAGATTTATTTCAATCTAATAGCACTATAAAACTTCGAAAACTAATCGATAAGATCATACCGTCTACTTTCAATGCTTCGTATCATTCGTTCTTCCATTTCATAAGCTGAATTTGCTTGATGCTGTGAACTTTTGACCTGAATTTTCCACGGTGACATCCTGACATCTTCACCATTAAATCGCATTTCAACAATGTGTGGTATTGCCTGCAAAAGTGTTTAATTCAAAATATGATGTGCAAAGAGCGATTCTTTGAATATAGAAATTTATACAGAAAGGGAAATTGATTGAGGACTCTTTATCTGTCATTGATTATGAATATTTAAGAACTTGTGATAAATTTCTGATTTGTAAAATAAATTAGGTACATATCGAGTAGTTAGTGATTAGATAGAATGTATTTGATAGTGATGAAAGTACTTTACTTCGAACTTGGTAATATTCATTCTCATCTTGTGCATTGCCTATTTTCTGGGATGATTATTAGATCATAAAACAATTTCATGTGAGGTCATTAATTACTTAAGAACCTGAGTAGGAGTAAATGAAGCTAAGTAATGTCGTCCACCGAGTTCACGTACACGACATGCCACACGACCACCATTTATCATAATTTCCAAATTGCCAGATCCTGCCGCACTTGCGTTAACTGAAAAAATGCATAATGGCATTCTAATTTTCCCAGAAAAACCCTAACGAGATAATAAAATGTTGTAGTTATAAAAAGTTCGCAAAATCCGATTATTTGAAGTCATAAAATCAACTAAAAAGTAACACATGCCTATTATAGCAGAGATCAACTTTGCATTATATTTTTTTAAGTCACTTGTTCGCAATAATATATGTAATAGATTAGATACAAGTTATTCTGACAGTAATTAGAAAATTTAAACATTCAAATTTATCAAGATTACGATTAATTATCTGGAAGTAGGGAGATTCTTTACAACATAACACTATTTTAAATTTTCTAATATTTTTCAAATTATAATCAAATCAGGTTAAAATGAATGAAAATATTGATACGAAAAAAAGCGGTAAATTAATGAAAACCTGAAATCTCCAAATTATTGACAAAAACGAGAAATTTCTCTACTTAGAGAAGAAAAGGAATTTAAACACTTTTTATTATTTATGTACATTCAAATTCATTTCAAGATAAATTATTCATTTATTATTGCTTTCAAACTTTTTAACTATAAGTTTTTCCTATATACAAAAGTCTAAAAGCTTGATGAAAATCAAACAGCCGTATGATTAAAAACTATCATTTTAATACAAGAAAATATCACTAAAAAAGGTCTTGTTGATAGTTATTAAAAGGTCAAGTTAAAGACAGTAAAAAAAACTCGGAACAAAGTGGATCAAATATAAGCATTTGATGACTGATCAATTGAAATGAGATTGTTAATATCTGCAATAAATTTTAAAATCAAATTTGAGAATATACAAAAGTCCAAGGAAGTGCAGTAATTCTAATTAAGATGTGGAACATTTGTCCTTTATTCCTTTAATATCTAAATCAGTATTGATATTCTACCTATTCTATTGCTGGAATGGATTTTTTGGCATCACGAAAATGATGAGAAGATCCTTTTATAGTAAAATTCTAACTTTTGAAAATCCTCAATCAAATAACTAATTCATTGCGAATTAGCTAAACTTTATCGATAAAAAACAAAGGGAGAAAAATAAGCAAAAAAAGATACAGAGCTTTCGAATACTGAATAATCGCTCATCTTGAGCAAGCATGGATTCTAGCTTGAATTTATTTTTGAATAAAGATTCTGAAACGCATACTTTCAAAGGTATAATCTCTGAAAAGTTCATCGGCATTGATAAATTCTGGCATATTCCGAACGGTTACCAAATCCGGATCGCCGACATTACATAAAAATGGGCTCTCGTATATACTCTGATTGAAGAGTCGTACATCGATAGAATGTTCACCTGTAGTATATGTGCGATTTATTTATTTATTTATTTACTTTACTAGAAAATCTTATTTATTTATTTATTTACCTCACTAGAAAAGCACTTCATTGTTTATTCATATTTTTTAAAATCAATAGCTCTTTTGTAAAACAATCCACCATTAATGTAAACCAAACAGAAAAATATTGCTTTCAAGAGTGGAAGACTTAACATCCCACATTTGATAAAGATGATAACTGATATTACAGAAAAGAAATTTTTTTTTTGGTAAAAAAAAACTATATATTGTAGAAGAAAGTATTTAAACTTTGATAAAACTAATCAGATAAAAGACTAATCCATACCGGCTTCAACAGGTTTCCATTCTGCTTTGTAAGTTACATCGTCAGTCTTATAAACTCGAGCTCGTTTCGTTTTTCCAGAAGGTGCTGAAGAATACGAAATTAATTGATAAAAAATAAATTTTCAATTTCTTTTCTCTCTCTCTCTCTCTTTTCATCTTAATCTCATTATCATCTTCATTCCAACTATTGATAATAGAAAGCACAACCGAAACAACAACGAATTTCAAAAGTCCCAGAAGCCATAAACATGAAATAAATTATTACGATTTGATTTTACAGCATCAAAGAATTTTTAGACTTCAGTGAAAATCGGTGTAAGAATTCGTGCGCACAAATATTATTATTCCACAATTTTCACATCCTATAACTTTTTCCGGCAATGACAAAAGATCAAAATAGCATAATTTAGATATCTCTGATGGAAAAATTGAAACATCTAAAGATTAATGATTTTATGTAACATTTGAAACAATTCTAATAAAATCGTTTAACTAAATTAATGACTTATGAGAATGAAGATAGGATCGCCTTTTAATTCAGAGTGAAAAATTCCGGAAATAAAAAAACACGATTTACTTACAAAGACAATTAAAAATAAATCTTAATGAAAAATGACAAAATAAAGAATGTTCCTATCATTCAGCATAATTTTCCAAAAAAAAAAAGCGATTAAGGCAAAATTTGATCCGTTTTAACTCAGTTTACATGGGAAGATTTTATATGCATATCAAATCATCAGAAAATAATCAGAAGATTAGAATTTAATTGTTTCATGAAAGAAATTTGAAGCCTATTTAATTGTTCTGTATAGCAAGCAAAAGCGGTATAATTTAAAGATTAATTTGCTAGGAAATCAGACAGAAATATATGACATGCGAACTTGTTTGTTTAACAAAAAAAGTTTGGAAAATATTATTCACTGAGCGAAATGGCGTATTCGATAGTTTAGTCTACGTTATAATCTTTTTAAATCTATTTGCAGTATGTAAACAGTTTTTTTTTTTTAATAAACTTACCGGAAATTACTATGGCGCTTTTCTGCACAATTCTGTAAAGCTAAGAATCTAAAATTCTAAATAATATCTAAAATCAAATCCAAAATTTAAATACTACAATCCTATAATCTAAAATTAAGAGCTAATAAAAATTTTACATACAAATAAATGAAAATGTCATTATTTTATTATTGCAAGATCACTCCTATAATTAGTAAATGGCATTCTTTGATTAGAGATCCTTAATAAAATTTGGACTATGTTGTTTATATGCAATCGGGATATCTCGGGAAACGATGTAATCAATAAAATTAAGAAATATCCAAGCATAGAGGAAAAATAATTCAGTCATTTGAAAACGAATGCATGAGAAACACACCTGTAATGGTTACGGTGATATCTTTACATTCAGCACCAACTGCATGAATAAAAAACGTATTAAGTCGATCAACTGAAGCCATACGTAGATTTTCGCCGTAAACAGATACCGAACTTGCATCTGCTATATCCAGGATAAATGGCGAACCTGAAATTAGGCTATCACTTCAGATATAAAAATCAACATTTTACAATGAATAAAAAAGAACTCAAGATTTATTTATTGAAAGAGTTAAGCGTCTCGAGTAATACAGCTAGCAGCAAGAATACAAAGTTATAAATATTTAGGAAACTGCAAACTTGAGATTTAGTCAACTAAATATATATTGAAACAGGCGATAAAAGATGTCTAATATTCAAATTTTTCAAAACGGAAAAGCACGATTTGTTGATAACGCAAACAAATAAGCAATGATGAGAATGAGCAAATGTAAAATTTACCTTTAACTTCCATATTATTAAAGAGAACGTGAATTTTGTATTGTCCAGCACCGTCGGGAGTGAAACTGATTCGATAAACACTTGAATTACCTTGCTCAATCACCTCGCACGGCATACTGCGACCATGCCGTAACACCGATACCTGTCAATAATTGTACTTTTCTTTTTGTTGCAAAAAAAAAAAAACAAAAAACAAAAAACAAAACAAAACAAACTTGATTCGATTGTAAACATAATTTCCAACATTTCGTATTGAGTTAAGATCAAATAAACTTTACATATTTTGCTGTTTGATCGAAATTTTAAATGGGAGAATAATTGGATAGTTCTGGTTAAAATGGTGTGAATTTCTGTTACTTGAAGTTATTTTCAATCAATTAAGTGAAAGACTTTACAATAAAAATAAGCTTATTAATTAAACGAAAAATTATCCCTCCAAGTCAAGATTCATCTACTAGTAATCTCGAATTTAATTTGTTTCGGAATTTGATTCAGGACTCATATAATTCTAGCAGGACATAGATTTATATGAAGTCATACAAAAACTTCTTGAAATAGTTCCTAATACTAACTATCAATTATAATGTTGAAAATTATGTTTACAACCGAATCAAGTTGCTTTTCTAGGCTTATTTAATTTAAAAAGCCTAGCCAATCATAGAGATCGGAAGTATAGTGTTCTCATTTCAGTTTGATTTCATCATCATTCGGTTTTAGTTTCGATTTCACTTCATTTGATCGTGGAAAAATATTATTCTAAGGTTGAAATTCGAAAATTCAGCATATTCTAAAAATACCAAAATTTTTCTCTAAATGGTTTTTATGCAAAGAAAACTACGGAGGAAGAACGAGTTTTAACAGAATGTACTTATTAAAAGAAAGTTATGAGCGTATCAAACATTTCCAAGTATTAATTACATCTGCTCTCAATTAGAAATCGCAAAGAATGTTTAACGACGTCATCCGCAATCGCTATTTTAGGAGACAGTAGCGAATACGATAGATGGCAGAAGACATCATTGTTTACTTCTTGCAGGTTGCCAAATTCCATTCTTTTCCAAACATTTCTTATACACTGTGATATATTATTACTGTACTCAAATTCTTTTAAATATGATTTCATGCGGTTCTATGAATTTAGGTTACAGTTTAATGTCAAATATGTTCTTATTGACCGCTCATGCCAGCCTCTCCATCTGTTTGATCTTTAAGATGATTGCATACGATTCGATCATTATTGCTGAGGTTAATGCTGTGCCAAAAACCTAATTTCATATCAAAATTTCAGAATATTATAGGTGATAATCCATTATCTAGACGAGATATTTTGCAAAATTTTTTTTTTTAAATATAAAGAAACAAACTAATTTGAAAAGAATACCTTGAGAAAACCATCACCAGCCTGTGATGCATTCACACTGAATTTCAGCTTCTGACCAACAAGCCCTACATCCAAACCATATACCTAAATTTATGAAGAAAAATAATTTCAATGTCAACAATTACTTCCAAATTTGTTTTAAACAACAAATCAAATTAATCGGAAAGTGCTGCCAATTTTCATCTTTTCTGAAAATTCAGCTTTAATGACTTTGTCAACTAAATGAAAATTGAATACCTGGACAAGATTGGCGTCATAAACTTTACAAGAAAATGGAGAACCTCGAATGTGATCATTGTCGTACAGTATACCAATTTGCCATTTACCTGTAAAATAAAAGTGCAAAAGATTAAGCCGAGATTGAGAAACGAAAAAAAAAAATGAATTTTAAAACATCATTTACTTGGAAATCATAAGCAAAAACAGATTTTACTGCATAGTAAGCAATGTCATTTATCAGTTAATTCTTATCACATAAATCGGAAGAATTGGATTCATAAAGAAAATTCAAGATTATACCCTTTTAAAACCCGCTAATGAACGAACGATAAGCAAGGGAAGATTTTTTATAAAGTCTTGCGAATTTTTCTTAACTTCCATATACTTTCTGCAGAAATCAATTCCACGAATTATCTTTGCGAATCGACACATTTGTTAAGTGTAGCGATTCGTAAAGATGATGAGATCGAAATTTGGAAATGAATCGAATTCTTAAGGATCATCGATCTTTTAAAAAAAAAAAGCAAATAAGTCAAAAGCAAAGCGAAGACGAATAAACTAACCAACTTCGTTTGGCGTGAAAGTAGCCGTAAAAACACTGCCTTTTTTAAGTACTTGACAATTTTTGATAGATCCTGAAGGCGCGATTGCTTCAACAAGGATGGAACCAGCTGATGAATCACCGTGTGCATTTATCTACAATTCTTATCACTGATTAACTTATTACACATAGAAGGAAGTTAACCACCAGGGATTTATCAATACTTTCATTTTTTCAAACTGAGATACGCATTCCTCACCAAAGAAACATCATTTAGATATTTCAATGACTTGCTTTTGAAGTATTATGTGAAAATTCATTCCTTTCGTATTTGTAAGAAACTCTTTCTTCTTATCTTCTCTATGCAGTTATTTTAAAGTTGCAATTTTTTTCTTTTTTTCAAAATTGAATTTATATGATGTTAAAATAACGTGATTATTAAAATAAACTATCCTGTGGCCAAGAGTTATGCTAAAGGTTTTTCAAGTATTTTGTTGAATCAGAAATTAGAAATTACGCGCAATCGCATAGAAACTCAGGTAACACACACATCATGATTCAGAGATATCACCAAATCACTTACCACCACTTCAACGATCGAACCAATGGAGCAAGGTTCGCTTAGACCGGAAAATGAAACATGCCCAATATCAGGCGCTGGGTAAAGGTCCATATCGTCGTCTGGTTGTTATTTTAATTTTTTCGACGCGATGCCAGAGCTATTGATGATGTTAGAATTTGATATGCTACTGAATATGATGGTTGCTCTAATTCTTGACACAATATCCGAGCCTGTAATTTGTGATAAATTTCAAAATGCGTGAGAAACACACATCTAAAAAGACGCAAGTTGTAATAGATCGTGAGGAAGCAAGTAGCAATAAAAAATAATCGATCAAATTTATGTATATAAAAATCAATCTGGAAGAATTCAAAAATATGAAACAAAATAAAAATATGCAAATATTTCAATCAATACAAAGTAATCAATTGCTTCATATGCATCTCTTACATGTATTGTTAAATAGATCTTTCAATAGTTTTGAAATAAATATTGTATAATGGAAAATATTTTAACGATTTGAGAGGAAGTTGCCCTTCCCTTAATTCGTCAATTTAAAATGTTTTTTTTTTAAATGAATTTTGATTTAAGAGTTTAAATGCTATTCAAAATGATTTGAAACAAGAAGAGAGGAAAATGAGAAAACTGGAAATAGAATGAAGGGAGAAGTTTCTCGGGAGTGTTATATCGCATGACTAACCCTTCAGCCAACCAGCATCATCACTCCAAAATGTTCCAATTCATTTCACGGGGTTGAATTTCTGAACCTGTGGATGGAAGAAAAGAAAGAAAGGAAAGGAAAGTTGTAGCACTAACGAAAGGAATTTCTATCATGTGTCAAACATTGTTAGAAATATCATTCAACATCAATGAATTCAAATTACAGGTGAAAAAAAAAATAAATCGAATCGAGGGACACATTTCCACGCATAATAAATTTCAATTTCCATTTCATTTTTGAATTTTTCAATCCATTTAATTTGCATAATCCTTATTAGAGGAATCAAAAAATGAATGAAAGATAAGCAGCATAGTCATTCCAGGAATAGATGGCTGAAATGTCGCTGACAAATATGAACTTCATTCATCACTGAAATCGATGAAAAATTACACTAATCGTTCCAGAACAGAAATTCTTAAGAATTCAATCGATTGAAAATGCTTCTTGAATCAATTTAGATAAGATATGATTTTAATTGTAATTAATAAAGCTAATAAATAACAACAGATAATGTAAATACGTAAAGATTAAAATTGTTAAAAAATTATGACAATCGAGCAAAAACAGATTTTTAGCGTACTTTTTTTTCGTTGGAAAAAACCATATGGCTGAAACGTTAGATGAAAATTGATATTAGTTTGTTACATTTTATCATAATCCGTTCATTTTTAATTTTTAATATCAAGCATTAAAAATGGAAAAATTTGAAAACTTCGCATTAAAAGAAAGGCAAGAATGAAAGATTTTTTTAAGTGAAATAGCAAAACACAGATTAAATACAAATTTAGCATAACATTAATAGGAATATCATTTGATTATTCATTTATCAAGTACCAATGTAAATATGATGGCGGATTTGATTGGCGGAAATGCATTTGCCTAATGTAGTGGGAATTCGAGATTCTTTCTATGATTAATGCAATCAAAGCTTACATATCATGTATATCAACATTAAGATACAAGTACTGATTTGGAAAAATGTTAAAAGAAAAATGAATGATACCTAGCAATGTAAAAAACGAAAAAAGTTACAGAAGATGAACGACTCTTGATGACTATCAGAATTTATCATAGTTGGAATGACAAAAATCAGAAATTTATCAATCTATGATTTGAAGGCAGTAAAAAATATTTCAACCTTGTAATAAATCAACGATCCATATTTCCATTTATCAAAATTTGTTTTGATTAAGTCTTACTTCGATTAAGTTATGGATAATAGAGATTATTCGAAATTTCAGATAAATACAATATAGGATACTATTTTTAATCAATGAAATTTAAGAGTTTTGAGAATTATTGATTAGTTACCAATAAATTCGATCTCATATTTCAATTTGTTAAATTACATCCACTCTCAAACTTGAACATATTTCACAAAAGTACAAGAAAGACGCAAGATGTTGAATTTTCTGCATAAAATTGTTAATTATGTGATTCTGTTCGTTTCTGAAACTTACAAATACAGAAATAAAAGCAACATAGTCTGCACAAGATTCTTAGAAATCTTTAATCCGAAACCAATCCTATATTGCAAAAATCTATAAAGATAGAAAAAGAGACATTCTGAATTGAATACTAAATCGGACTGATGCTAAATGCCAACTCGAAGTTGAATAGTAAGCAAAAATTGAAAATAAGTCGCAACTCATAAATTAAACTCAACTGAAAATACCAAAAAAGAACCAGAGGAAAAGATGAAAATTAATTGTGTTTAATGCATGGTTAAGCAATAAATGATCTTCGATTCTCCTGCTTGCCGAAATTTGCTAGTTATTTCGATTAACAACCAAACATTAGGATTTTCATTATCTTGCTAATCATTAGTTACTATCTTTCAAATCAAACTAAACTAACTCCAAACAACTCTCTCAATAGCAGAAATTAAGGATATTTTTGTC
This sequence comes from Onchocerca lupi, assembly GCA_028564675.1. Lineage (NCBI taxonomy): Eukaryota > Metazoa > Nematoda > Chromadorea > Rhabditida > Onchocercidae > Onchocerca > Onchocerca lupi. The sequence goes on from JAOVVO010000070.1 coordinate 178,150, forward strand.
TTACTGTCAAAAAAAATTTTTCAAGGAAATTCATCTACTTAAAAATCAAGGAATAGGTAATAATTCTATTTTGAACCAGAATAAAACATGATTTTTATACAAACTGATGCTGATAAAAAACGAATTTTGATAAAATAAATTTTATTTCCACAACTTGTGATATATGGAAGTGATAGTATGATAATAAATATCAGTAATTCCTTTCACGTCATATTTGCGGGAGCGGAAAGTGAAAAAGAAATACTGAGAATCAGGTTTTGTATTTGTTCGCATGATTAGTCGCAGAAGATAATTAATGTCATTTTTAGCAAGACCGAAGAAAATCGTTTAGCAAATTTATTTAGCAGAACGAATCCTAACAAGAATGTGCTTCCATGAGTCAAAATGTTTACACAAGGAAGGAATTGTAAAAAAAGAATGTGATCTAAGTGAAAATATAAACGATTGATAAGCAATTTTCCACTTCGTGACACTGCATATGGTAGAAGTCCCACCAGTGAAATTATTTGCCGGAAATATTAAATCTTTAAATAAATGAAGATAAATTTTTTAATAAATAGTGGAAATAATTTTCATTATTTCTATATTTTAATGAAAGCTTTTATTTTTGTAAATAATAGAAACTTTTATACAGGAAATGTATTGAAATAATATTGCAAAATGCACTAAATAAGTATACCCGAAAGTGATCAATTCAGTTTCTTTTATATTCTTATTACTTAAAAGCTCGGTGAAAGTTAGTAATTCAAGTCGCTAATTTCAATCTAGTCACTAGCAGTATATTGCTAATTGAACAGAATAAATAGCACAGAACATATCAGAAATGAAGAAAGCTCAAAGTAGTAGGTAATTTAATAAATCAAAATAAAAGAATAGCACAAAGCATTCAAAGTGAGTGGAATCGGGAAACACAGTTATGTGCAAAATAAATAAATATCAACTAGCGGAGATCCCCTTGATATCCCGAAAAATTGAATTGCAAAAATTTAAATAAAAAATGCCAAACAAATCGAACAATACGGCAGAAACACATGAGAGAGAATTTGCGTGTGTCAAATTACTATCAACATATGTATAGTTTTGTTGACATTCTAGATCAGCAACAATTTGCTGCAAAATTAAGTGAAAGGGAAGCTTGGATGAAGAGAGTTTGCAGAAAATTACACATCGAGGAAATTTCCTTCCTCAAACTTTCCATCTTATTTTCAATTCTTTACTACTACTACTTAGAGTACAAGAACCTAGGTCGTCTGTAGAAATAAATAAATTAGTATGAGAGATTTAATAAGTAGGTGATACCAAATATCATTAGAATGCTGAATATATGCAGTGCTTTCTTCCATTTCTCTCCTTGATCTAACAGAATTCAAACAAAATTGATGAGTAATCATTACAGATTTCATTTATAGGAAATGATGGCATTAATAATGTGATAATGGAGATAACTGGTCTGTTGATGATTGTAATCTACGAAGATATTCTTTTTATTATCAATTCCATACAGTTACATCCGTGAAACCGATTATTGATCTTAACTAAATTAAAAAATTAAATAATGATTCAGGAATGTGAATCATTCCTTATGGACATCAAAATATATCTGTGGGAAACAATTTTTAAATGATTTAAAAATTAATTCCCTTCTACTGTAAATATAGTGGCTGATAAAATTAATTCCCTTATACTGTAAATATAGTGGCTGACAAGCATATTATCGACAATATAAGATCATCGATAGCCAAGTCTTAATTTGAATTCATTTAGAAGTGAAAATTTGAATTGTAAGAAGATGACAGAAAAGAATTTCATGAGCATGATCTTTACCACAGCCTAAAATATCGTTAAAACAAGTTAGAAATGACATTAGTTCATAAGTTATTAGTCAACAAATTATACTAACTGTAATTAAAAGCAATAATAGTCGTTATAGAAAAATTTCATAGATTAGATAACCAATCAATCAGGAAACTGATGATCGAGTGGAAAGACTGACAAAAATTTTCTCCTTTATCTAATCACTTAAAATTACTAATTTATGAGAAATGTAAGAACAGTTCTTATTTCTACGACTACGACATTGTTATATTTGGCAAAGTCATTTTGAGTCGGAACAAGTTGACAATGAAAAGAATTATTTCATAGATTATTGGCATGACTTATGCTAAAACATCGAATAATCATGAATATAGAGAAAATTGAACTAGGATAATTTTTTCTTTTTTTTTGTCAAAAAGTAAACACAAAAAAAATGCATCAAAATATTCCTTTTGTAACACGTAATTTTAATTTCTTCATTAAGCATTCACTGCTTCAAGTCAAACAAAAATTCAGCGCTCTGGAAGAAATTAACTACAAAATAGTCTTAAAGGAGCAAAATAAAGGAAGACAAATAAATAGAGATTAAGCGTGACTAATGTCCACATTTTAGTGACACCGAAATAGTCGATTGATACTCTACTAATGTGAACAGTTAAACAATCAATAAATCAAACAATTCTTTTGTAATTGATGGATTGAAATATAAACTGTAACAACGCATTACTGCAATAAAGGTATCATTATTATTGACTTCAGGTATAACGATTGCATTATTGCAAATATATAGAGATAAATGAACCCAGTGATCATTTAATATTGATCATTTAATTTACTTGCACAGAGCTAGAAATTTTCTTTCCGTACATTTAAATCTAAAATTGATGGGTTATTTCTCAAAGTTCTGCATTTTAGAATATGACTGCTGAATTTATTAAAAACAAAAGTTTGCACAAAAAAGAAAAGTCATTATGATAATAACGAAATGAAGTATTGATTCTTCATCTACTCAAAAATCAATTTACAATGACAATGAAAGAGAGCTACTTTTATAAAGATTTCAACTGCAATACAGAAGAAAGGAAAGGACGTGCTGATTCAAAGTCAAGTATTTTGCATAAACATGGTTGAGTATGTGCATAGGAATGTTCGTGAAGACTGTGGATGACGATGAAGGTGATTTTGATGATGACGATTGTTTAATGATGTGATCAGAGGTTGAGAAAGAAAGACGACAGATGGAGAGATGTTGTGACATTGTTGGTGACAAAGTGTCGAAGAAGTAGTCGTAGTAAATAGCAATAACTGGTTGAAAGTGACAACAAAATGGTAACTCAAGCAAAAGCGATTACGATTATCATAATAATACTAAACGCAAGAAGAAAACATCATGGAACAGAGCAAATAGACAGAAACGAATAAAAGTTATGGAATAGTACGAAAAAATGTTGACAATTATTTTCGACACAACAAAGTATTATTCTCTTCCTGCAAGACATAATCTCTCTCTTTCCCTCTCAAACCATCTCTTCTCCCTTCTTTCAATCTACTCATTACGACGGGAAATAAATAATACGACCGGTAGGTAGCGCGCGCGACCGATCGGTCCCAAGGCCATTTGCCCCATATGTAGTTCGCAAATGCTGAACGACGAAGATCGCTATCGTTGCCATCTCGATGGCCATCATAATCAAAATCATGGAACTGAATCTGAATGCTAATGTTTGTCCAAAATAGACAAATATCCGACAAATAACTTTTAAAAATCAAACCTCTAGAGAATGATATAACCGCAAGTTAAGAGACTGTCCATTCAAGAAAGCTTAAGCCCAATAGCGAATTTTCAGTGCAATGATACTGTCTCGCGAGATTTTGATATTTATAATGTATTTATCATCAAAAGGGTATGCATCGCAGTATGTGATTACATCTCGGTAAAATTGACGCCATCGTGTTGAATATATCAGATTATCCATCTTAAATATCCTAAGTGAAAGAATGCGCAAAGACCAACATGTTGAACACTGAAAATTCTTCTCTCTTTGTTAACTACGATTAATATATCTCGTTGAATAGCTCTAACCATTTCTTAACTAAACTGAAAATTCGAAATCAAATATGTCCTATATTACATAGATAGCGGTAACAGTGCGATTTTATTGAAGTGCTGAAAAGAAGTGATATTATGGATAAGAACAAAATCCACTTTCCTAGATTTCATATCACTGCATTTCGAAAGTTTTTTCTATCATCGCAATTGTATGAGATGAAAATTTAAGAAACAAAATTGAATAATTAAACCAGAGCTAATAAAAGATCGACGGTACTGAGTCTGTACGAAAAAGATACTGATGAAGATAAAGGATGAACTTCCTATTTGTTATCCTGATTCAAAACCTGCGGAGATCCATTCAGATTTTTATGTGATATTTGGATGCTACTGAAATGCGATTATATGCTAAAATTTGAAGCCCATCTGAATATTTACTTATGATAATCTCCTTCAATGGAATTACAAGTAATCTTTGTAAAAGTAGCAAATTATACGTAGCCTTACGTTGCTAAAAGAAATTATGAAAGCGATATTTCCTAAAAATACATTCTATTTCCAAAGAAAATAATTAACATCATTAATTAACCATTTCACTAAGTAGTCGGGCAAATTTTTGACTGTGTTAGCTTCTGTCGCTGAAATGAGCGAGGAAGATTAAGAAATGTGATTTCTTTTTTTTAAATGAAGCAAATTGTAACCGTTGATAGTTGTAAAAAACCATATCTCTTTGTTTCAAATTAAATGGCTTAGTTTATGGCTTTGTTAAGTTGCTTAAGCTTGTTTTATGACTATGTTAAATGCTTTAACCTTTGTTTCATACTGTTGTAAATCATACCATAAAAGCGCTGTCATGCGTTAACAAAGAAAAGCCTTCTCATGTTACGGAGATGCACCTTTGAGCATCATTTTAAAGAAAGGCTAACGAAGGATACGGTTGGTTCCATCGTCTGGGTTTTTTTTTTTTTTTAATTTCTTCTTAGTGATATCTTTTATCCTCTTTTCTTATGTTAACTAATCGTCATTTAAATTGTTATGTTGATATATTGATTTGTAATTGTTCGTATGCTATCGTGTTATCTAAATTTCTGTAATAAAGGTTTAATTACCCAAGTTTGAGATACCGCGAGATATTCGATAAAATTACGAGAAAAACAAGAACCCTTATTACTGTCACGGTTAAGAAGAACGGCGACAGCTTCAGATTAGGTTTCACTTACTTTTCATCAAGCTAGCCTTTTATTCATGTCAAGCAGTCAACAAGACAACATAAATTGCACGGCTTGAGATATCTGAATCAAATTCTTCAAAAAGAAAGATCATTAATGTAGTAAGAAGAATGCCGCCAGCATGTTCAAGGTCATTCCAAGAGCCATACCGATTTTCGGAAATATGCAAAATGAAGCGAAAGAAAGACCGTTAACTATATATTTCAACAATCTTTCCTGGTACAAGTGGCTAATTTATTGCTAAATGTGATATACACTAGAAAAAACTTATCGGAATTTTAACAATTTTATAACATAAAAAAGCCTCGAATGATCGCTATAACATTATTTCATCCATATTCGCAAATCGTTGCTAGAGATAGCTAGCGATAAATTATCTGATACAGAATCATCTGATCTACAACAGTATGCAGTGTTCCAATCAACATCTAACATTTGTATGTTCTATTCTATCTATCAATCAGCAGTTTTTTGAATATGTATAGAATATTAAAATGAGAGGCATCTATCAAATATTTTTTTCTTTTTTGGTCAATTTCGATGATATTAGCAATTTATATACTGTAATACTTTGCTTTCAGCAAGAAGATAAATCACATGAAATTGTTGTAAGATCTAAAAAAAGGTCATGACTGCTAGTTGTAGATCGTTTAAAGAGCTACAAACCAGGCCATAATTACAAGGCCATGAAAATCAAGTTTCTAGTAACTGTTGATGATTAGTTTATCTATGGATAAATTACATTCGTAGTACATTTGGAAAGATAATGTGCACACGTTATGCGTACTTTATTTTGCTGTAAACACCTCCACTCCTCGTAGAAGTATTGTAAACAATCCTGATATGATCATTGCTGGAGAGCAAAATATGAGAAAATTAACTATCAAAGTTGGTTTCTCTTATTCGATCTCGTAGAGAAAATCTAGAAATTATGAAATCTAAAATGAACTGATACTGTCGGAAAACCAAAACAAATATAATATCCTATTAATCAACTATGATAGTCTTGATTCATCATCTCTAAATTTCTTTTCCCATCCTATCACTAAGCAAATGTCTAACCCTCATCTTTGTCTCCCATTCCCAGTTTTGGCTTCACAAGTGAGAAATTGCTACTCATACTCATGTAATTGTTCCGGTCTTACAATCGCAACAATCTCTATTTCTTCAATTTCATTTGTCATTTATCATTTATTTTTCTTATAGAATAGAAAAAGCAAATTCTGATTATATCGCAGCAAATAATTCGCAACTATCTAGTCAATCAGCGAAATGTTGGTATTGCTTGGTACTGCATGCAGTTTTTATCCCACCAAAACTGCATTACAATGCATGCATAGCTGCACTGTCTTCAATTATTCGCCATGTTACAATGCACAATCAATAGTCATCATCAATTGTACATATCGTTTACATTCCAACTCTCCCGTATGATTCAGATGCTGTTCTCCTCATTTTTTGAATCCTTTCAGGTGAGATTATAAGTCGATCTTGATATTTATGTGACACATAAAAATATACGCACAATATAACTTTTATAGTTAATCGGATATTTCAAGATTGCCAGTTCTTCCGGAAGCATCAGACAAACAGTAATTATTTAAAGAATCCAAAAGTTTGCAATAGATCAATGAATTCAGAAAATTCAACTAAAAGCCGGCTATAACAAATCAATTTAAAATGACCGAAATTTAAACTCAACATTGAAGTAAAAAGCGACATCCTTTCCATCTTAAATATTTGAAAAACACTAAAAAACCAATATCATAACAAGTGAATTAGTGGAAAACAGGTTACAGTAAAAATGAAATATAATAGAACACAATATATGATTTATAACCTGAGCTAAAGGTAAGAAAATGAGAAACTAAAAATAAGAACAAAGAAAAATGAATAATAGACCTGTGTCTAAGATAAGGAAGAGATAAGAGCCTTTAACTGAGAAATATTAAAGTAATTTAGTAAAATTAAGCAAATATAGTATCATAACGTTGCTTTAACCATCCATTACACTTCTTCAACGACAAATTTTATTTTGGTTATTGTAGATTTTAGAACAAAACAAACTTTTTTCATTGTTAATTTATTGCATATATATAGATTCAAAAAAAAAAAAAAAAAATTACAAAAGTCCCTTTAAGAATTTTTTTTTGTGAATACTTAAAAGAAACAGGCTCATCCTTGCATTCATTATAAAAATTTATTGGCCTCATAAAAATAGCTTAGGCATAATTTAAATGATTTTTTGCTGCAAACAATTATTCTTAGCCAATGATAAAAAAAGTTATAATGAAAGGTTGTAAGTGGTTGATATTACTTTTTATTTTTTTTTTTTTTAAGGACTTGTGATTGGAATTAGATGATCTTAATTATTTGACCTGCCTTACTAGTCAAAATTTTGCATATATCAGTTTGGCACATTCATCTTTAAGAACAGTGGCCTAGGACATCTAAGACATCACGGGAATATGAAACAAGACTATATAAAAACCATAAAGATGCTTTCTTAACAAAGAATTTGAAAAATAAAAATATTAAAATATTTGATTTTTTCATGGTTTGAAGAAGAAAAAAAAAATTGTGGAAGATATATAAATTGTCTAAAAAAATGACTAAATATTGAGACTAGTATTAAATTATCCGAATTTTTGAAAATTTCTTTAACATGTTTTAGAACTTGGCTTAAGCTATTTTTTAATTGCTCAATCATTTGAACATGATATTAAAATAAGTAGTAGTTAAAGAACCAATTTATCTATGCTTAAAATACTAAAATCCGAGTTATTCTATAATTTGTTAGATTAAGTTTTAATTCTTTGGTTCTAAAACACATTTTACAAATCGTATTTACTATTTTTGCAGTTTTTGTTGATTAAAAGAAGAATGATATATTGCATTCTAAATGCTTCTCTGTAATTTTATAGGATTCATGAATAGTTATTAAAGTTATCATTCAGTACAAATATTAGATTTGCTTTTTCGATTTTAATTTAGGGATAGGATTTTCTATGACGAAGATTTTATTCTGATTCTCAAAAGAACGGAAGAATCACTGCTTGAATATTGAGGCACTATTTGATATGATGGAATGCATCATAGTTTTGATATGATGAAAAATACAAGCAGCGATTTTGTTCTTTCATCTTTCCGATCTTGAATGAACTAGAACAAAATCTTCACCAAAGAAGAAGAATCTAAAAATGAGCAAAATCAAAACTTCCAAACACTTATTCGGTTTTTATTACAGTTATATGTTAAAAATATGATTCTACTGCAGCAGCACTGAATTCTGTTTTTCTCAGTCGAGTTAGTCTGTTCTGGTCATGAATTCAACCTATTATTTTTGAGACGTTGCACTTATTTTCTTCATATAATTCTTGATCTGTATTATTAAGAACTAGCTTGGTCTAAAATTCAAGTCATTGTTTCCATTTCTCGATTATTCTTCTCAAATGTTAGTTATTTATCAACATATTCAAGAACTAAGTCCAACATTGCTCAAATTATCGCAGTAGTAGAGTTTATAACTCTACTTCTGCGCCACATTGTTTCTCTACAGGTAATACACTATATTAAAAAAGTTTAAATTCTATGTGAAAAACTTGCCATGTGATGCTGTTCGATATAGCACTGAAATATATTTTGAAATTTCTCTTTAATCCTCTATCATTGAATTTTTGATTTATTAGATAATCTGCTTATGTAAAGCTTAATTTAATAGATCGAGAGATTCTTCCAATCCTCAGCCTAACAATTATAAGCTTTCGCATCCGATCATTTGTTTCATGTATGTTTCGTCAAACATAAATGATTTTTTGATTACATATCAAATTATTTACTCGAAGTTTGGATAAACTGCAAGCGACAATCCTTGCAGTACAATATAAACAATATATTCAATTTCTATTTAAAGAATAATTTTAAAAAAGAACTGTTTACTTTAGCTTTTTTTATCGCCTAAACCACGAAGACTAGCCTAAACAAAATTTCGATTTTAAAGTGTTTTTTGTAAGCTTACGAACTTTTAATATCCGAAAATTTTCATACACTTCTGCAAATATCACTATTACGAAAATGAATTTAATTAAAACAAATCATTCAGTCCAAAAATTATCGCACCATAAACAAATTTTATACATTGCTCTTTTGATTTGCAAATGTATCGCTCTAAGATTTTAATAATAAAACACCAAAAAAGGACATCAAAATTGCATTAAATTAAAAATTATGGCTGGTGGTATATAATGATGGAGTGAACGAATAAGCACGAACTTTGCAGAAATATGCTACTTGAGAAATGTATCAAATAGCAAAATTTGAGATTTAGCCATTAGTAAATGTTCTAATTTCGCTTTTCCGTGCTGAAAATTAGAGTGAAGCGTTGAATCAGATGACATTGTTGCTTCTTTGCTAAAGATGATGATGTAATAATAGAATCACCGATAAAGCTAATAAAAAAATGTTCAATAAATCTAGAAATAATTACATTAATTGCATAATTTCACCAAATGGGGAATGAAAAAGTAATTATAGCTACAAACTATAATTATTAATTGATAATAAAAAATGCTGTTTGTTTTTTAAAAACCCATACGTTTAAATTAAAATATAGAAAGCAATGCAACTTTATATTTTGACATGAACTGAACTAGTAAACATCCCCAATTGCTCTACTATTTTATTCGCGAATCTTTTGATCGTAACAGAAGTTATTATAAAATCTAAGATGTGCTATGTGGATGATTGAAATTTAGTTTAGTAAGTTGATGTTTGGGTATTACTTATTTTATATAAGTGAAATTTGAGAAATCCCATAATTGCAGAAATGTAATAGTTCATTTCTGCAAATTAAACGAGAGAAACACGATGCTATATGTAAATCGACAATTAATCAAAAACATTATTATTGGATGAACCAATAAAATATATCATCGGGATTTGAATGCACCAAAATACATATTTCCAAAGACAAATAATAGTATGCAATTGACAGCTGATAATTGCTAAAAAATTCCAAAACTAAAAGTGAAAATCTGCGAAATAAATGGGAGTTTTTATTTCAACTTTATAATGTAATATATTTGATAATCGTACCAGAATTTTTTTGGGAAGTGACGCTTTTATATATTAGTGACAATGACTGGAACTATAATAATTTGTTATTTTTAAAATGATTTTTAAAAAAAATGCATTATTTAATCCGTAACATATCACCACCATTCGAGAAATAACTTATTTAGTTCTGATACCTAAACTAATTACTGATGGTGACGAATAGTTGTGATAGCCACTTAAAGTTTAATTCGAGTTGAAGTCGGAAACATAAATGCTAGTATTGGTCTTTCAACCTGAATATATGAGGTGAGATGAAATGAGACGAATATTGAGCAATGACAGAAATACAAAATATCATTAAAAAAAATGATAGCCAAGAGTTTTAATTCAAAAATTGAAGCATTCACAGAAATAACCACTCCAGCTGTTAGCATGTTGATAAATTATGATATTTCGTTCCTCCCCTTTTCTATTATCGAACAACTTTCGAACCGTCCTGCCTCTTGTTGACAAAATAAAAGTAATGGTGTACTGATGGGATTCCCGATTTGTCCTATCCATCGATCGGTTCTGCTAACAGCTCGTACGGAGCTTTACCTCTCTGAATATGTTTTGTGTGTACATCACCAATTCTAATTGTTTTTGTTTTCACACTATAAGAGACGTCATATTATGAGATCCATTTACATTTAAAAGAACTGAAATCGAAAACAAAAATTATTGATATAAATTAAAATATTTTATATGATTTTCATCCGGAGGTTTATTTTATATGAATACGTTTTGACTTCATAAGCGCCCCAGTGATAATGTCTTGACTGAAAGCATGCATTTCAGTTCATAGATTCCTTTTAATATGTAAAAATCCTTCAAATAATTCTTTATGAAATTCTTAAAACGAGATCACAATAATGGACTTTCAAACAAAATGTATAAATATGTTTTACATATAATTCACAATTACACTGTTGTTAAGCTTAACAGCTCACTATAATCATTTTTTTAGAAATATGTAAAAGATCATTGGAAAAATTATTTTTGAAGTTTCTAAAAGAAAGAATAAAATCCATTCTGATAAATACTTGTTATCGCACTACTGTAGATAAAATCAACACAATAGTTTTGCAATCCCAATTTTTCTCCAAAAAAAAAAAAAAAAAAAAAAAAAAAAAAAAAAAAAAAAAAAAAAAAAAAGAAAAAGAAAAAAAAAGGAAGAGGTAAATAATGAAAGAAGAAAATGAGGAATTAAATTTGTTATCCATTACCAAAAAATTAAGAATGATAGCTCTAGAGATCATTTCATAATCCGATGCGGATCATTTATAATCATTTATACATAGATGAGATCAAAATTCAAATAACATATATAGCAAAAAATTTATATACCACATTCTTTCAAAAACTATTGTTGCTAATTAGTAGCAAGAGATATATTTCGATAACTTTTCGTAGTTGTCTTGACTAACAACGGATCATGAATTGTAACACATGGCTGCAATAATAGAAATAAATGGGAAAAGTATTCTGCAACATGATTCTATAATTATCGAACTGATTGACACCATCTTTAAAAGCCAGGTCGCTTTTGAAAACGAGCTCTACAGCCCGTTAAGACAATGGAATCGCAGATTCAGAACAAGCATAAATTTGTTAATGATTAGATGATAAGAAATCAAAGACAGAAATACCGGAATGAAAAATCCCAGCAATATAACTTTCTGAAAAGATTATTATTAATTTACTTTGCTTTGATCTCTCTAGGAAACTGATCTGAAAAAATCTTATCACAAGAAGAGTATAATATTCTATAAAACAACGTAATTTTATCATTTTCTCAATGAGCGGTACGATAAAGGAAAAATAAAACCTTACGATTGAATCATCGCGTCGATGACTGGTATTGGATTTTTGTGGCTCATCGTTTCCAACAAGTCTAACTGTCACCAAAAGCATTATTATAATTCTGAAATTAAAATATCACTTCATATATTTCAATTTTAAAATCATCACTTAAAATAGCGTATTCATTGAGAAATTTTTATCTATTCATATGATTTAAAATTTTTTGCTTCTCAACTTTCCCTGCATTGTTTCTCCTTTCCTTTTGTCATTGTTATTATTTTTTCAAAGAGGATTAAATTATATAGAAACTAAGAATGGAAACAAGAAGGAATCATCAGATCAGAGGGCTCAATTGTATATTTATTTATTTAATTTTGTTCGCAATGAAAAATGATCTATTGATTGAATAGGCATGTAAACTACAAGATTTCAAGCAATGATGCAATGATCGATCATTAAATATTGCTATATATTAATCGTCAAAAATGAAATAGGATGGAAATCAATTTAATTGCAACATTTCACCATTATGGACGATAAATTTGATCTATTAAAATCAATTTTCAATTATTTGATTAAATTATTGCATCATAGAAAAGATAATAATTAGTTTGTTGAAGCAAAGAGAGAAGTATTCTACGAAACACTAAAGAAATGGCTGATGGCTCTCCAAGGACAGGTATCGAATCATTGACAACTTTGTTCGCATGAAAATGCAAATGTGATTTTCGAAATTTTATAAAAAAGAATAGTATTTTAATTTTTTTTCTGCAAAAACTCCAACCATTTTTCTTTAATCATTTGGTAATCGATAAGCATAGTGCATTGATTTGATCACTGATCATGCAAAAAAAAAAAAAAAAGAAACTTACATAGCTAATGCTATCAGGAATGGTTGGTTGAAACCGAAAGCCGAAAATAAATTGCCCATTGGTACGGGCAAATAAAATACGAAGCAAAATTTGATACTTCAAAATCACATCAGTTATGAGTACATACTAGTTTAGCAACATCGATGCAAACAATACACATCCAGGCAGGCTAAATTCCATCTTACATGCTCTTTCCCTGCACCTGCAGCAAACAGACAACATCTGCGTGCTTGCATGCAGAAAGATGCATATTGACAAATGCGACTGCGAGCTAATTCGAGGAGCAGTAACAAAATTGATTTTTTCTCATCAAGCTTTTTTAGCTCAACCTAATGTTCGTTCATTGAGGTGATAAATGCAAAGGCAAACTGCAAAACAACTTTCAAATGGTCATATTCTTTCTTTTCTTCAATTCAGTTCAATTTATAAATTTTTGATGAATTTTTTTTTTTTTTTTTTTTTTTTTTTAGCTGATTAAAAGAAAAATAAAATTTAATACTAAGCTAATCAATGGGATTTGCGCCTCCATTTTTTCCATTTCGGTGGCGCGAGCTTACATGACAATATGTACGTATTCTTGAATATACATTTTCAATCGAAATTTTCTCGCCATTCGATGTTTCAAGCTTGTTTCTAATCTCAACGGAATTTTGTTTTTTCTTTTCGTCATGATGAATGTCACGTAAAAATGTAATGCAACATTGTCGAATTAATCAATTTAATTTCAAATTTTGAATCTAAGATAAGATTAGAAATGAAGGACTACTAGTCAATTATTAGATAAGCTTTTGTAATTATTTAATATAATACCATGCAAGAATTATATTTTCAATTAATTAATTTGTTCATTCCATAATTATTATCATTTAGATTAATGAATGCAATAAATTAACCTTCGATTAATCTACTAAGATAGCTAGTTAACCTAATTAAGCCCAATCGTACATAATTGATCTCAGTCTGAAATTAATGTGTAAATAGTAGCTAGTACGAGTAGTCATGTCATCCGCAGGCGATGCATCTAGCGAAATTACAACGAAATCTTTACAATAGTGATACGGCTGTAGAACATTTATTCGCAAGCTGCATTTCAAAAAAAAAAAAAAATTATCAAAATAATCATAAATGAAAAATATTATTAGTTCATTTAATACATCAGATAAATTTCTTCACAAGCGAAATTTCTAATCAATACTTGAGTAAATGGTCCACTGATAAAAAGCTTGACTTTCGAAAACCATTCAATCATTCAATTTTCGTAAAAAACAAATTCCATAGTGTTCTGCAAGATTTATTTGTTTTTGGAATTCTGAATGCAATATTAATAAATGAAGTGCAAGTTCCATTTCTTAATTGACTGTTTAAAATACCAAGTTTACGAAATTTTGACATCTTTAAGTCCTTATTTCTTCCCATTCTCAGTATTTCAAAAAGTTATCACTGAAGTATTAAACATGTAAATGTGGGACAAACAAGGAAACAAAGAATAATCAATTTGTTCATTTAAAAATATATACTACATTATTCAAATTTAAAATCAGTCAAATATTTCCATAACAAATTTGCTGCATTAATTGTTAAAAAAAGTTGTAGTTCAATTAGTCGCATTCATTCTCAAACGGCTTGATGATTTTGTTAAGATATAAACAATGATCAGTAATTTTTTGAAAGATGATTATTGAGCTTGGACAAATTTGATAGATTTTTAATGTCAGTTTTTAGGAAATAAATACAATATTTATTATGAATCCATAAATGTGCAAAGTAAAGACAATGGAAAGTGTTTTTAGGATTAGAATTAAGGAATACCATAATCAATCTCCATCAAATTCGTTTTCTTCGTTTTGCTTGTGGTGACTTAATTGCAAAATTATCGCTTACTAAATTATTTAAAAAGAGTTCCAATTTTAGTGAAAAAAATCAAGAATACCAATTAAATATTAAAGTTTTCGTCTATGAAATACCAGTCTAGTCGTCTAATCTTTAATTTATTTCGCAATATATAAGGGAATTTTTAAGTCCGAATATCTGAAAAATTAAAACAACCCTCTTAATGGCACCAAGATTGATTTAGAAAATTCTGAAGAAATCTTAATTTTCTATTAACCCAAATTCCTTTCGAATCAAAGATACTATACGAAAAAGATGGCATTTCAATGAAACATGCCAGAATAAACGAAGAGTGCAACACTCTAATTACAGTTGAAAAAGATAATTTGAAATATCACCTTTTTCAGTCCTCTTAAAAATTACTTTCACTGAACGCTTCGGAGATTCTCGCTCAAGTTTTGCCAGCATTTCTGCTTCAGAATAATTTTGCAAATTCTCGACTTGCCCAGACGAGAAATTCAAGTGAGAATTAGCAGCGCAGTAACTCGTTTCCGGAAGTATTTTCGGCCAAACACAATAAACTTTCGAATAATTTGTTCCAAAATGTTCGAGAACTCCATTCTGGACGTTTAATCGATGACAGATTTTTACTGCCAAATTCTGTCAATATTCGGACCTATCAGATATTAGAAATTTTAAAAAAATTAAAGTTTACATTTTCTGTCACTTGTTCATATGTACTAATGCTATTCAAAAAAAATGTTAACTTCGCCGCTAAGAAATTTAGAATTTCAATGAATTGCAGGAAAATTTAAGGAGATCTTATGGAAAATATAAGAGCTTCAAACCAAATTGTGTCTCAGCAATCTTTTATACTGGAAGAATTTAGATTCACCACAGAGAACAATATTATTGTTAACAACCAGTCTTTTAAATATCAAATTAATTTCAATGTTCGGTTCACATTTCCGCAAATGTTCCATCTAAAATTTATATCATTAGGTGGAAAATTACTATGAACTGATTAATATCAATACTAAAGAACGAATGAATTGTTAAATGAAATGAAGGTGCATCACAAAATTGTCACTTAGTTTTTCCATTTGTGTTAGTTTCGAAAAAAAAAATTGAAACTTAATCTTTAGGGTAATTACTGTGAATCATGCAGTAATTATCCAGAAGATTAAGTTTCAGTTTTTATTTGCCTACAATTCACTAACTGATTAAAGTAGTTTCGCTGTATATATAAATTGCTTTGTGAAAACTTTGCAAATAAGAACAGAACAGTCATAGGTTTCTAAAGAAATTGATCCCTTTTCCTGAACTAGAACTTCCTCTATATCGCTTCTTCTGATGTTCAAAGTCGCTATTCATCTTTGAATATTCTATGAAATTTGAATCTGATGTCACATGCAGATCTTTGAAACGCAAACTTCTTAAGGTTTGTGCTGAGTATCTATCAAGCAAATCTTAAATTCTTCAAATCATTTCATTTTCATTATGCAAATCATCATATTTGCTTAATTCTATCTTGAAAAAACAAAAAATGCCTCATTTTGAAACAGATTAATTGTGGACGGAATAATTAATAATCCCGAACAACTATAACATGATCAGACTCGAAACTACTAACATAAAATACCTTCGGATAAATGGCATCCATCAATTCCCAGACCTTTATCTCGACATCCGTCTCAGCACTGATAATTAAAACGAGAGAAATTGTTAATGTAAGCAATCGCTTCATGTTAATTTATTATTAACTATCTCATCAAATGCTAAAGCATTCTTTTATGTAGTGCAATGAAGATCAGGAAATGAAAATATGCAAAATAATGAATTTTGAATTTAAATGCGATTTCCACAACCCGCCGCTAATTAAATGAACATTTTGATTTCAACTGAGGTGAAGGAAATTGGCACATTAGCATCCTCGAAATTAATCGCCTTCATATTTCAACAAATTTTCCTAAAAAGTTACCCAAGCTAACTGGATTAATATCAAAACTTCTATAAAACCTGACAGTCTTTATTTGAGAAAATCTTGTGTAGTTAGACTGAATTTGTAAAACTGTAACAGTTGATACATTACCGGAAATGAGTTTAAGAGATGATTGTGCAATGAATCTAGCGCAAGATTATTAAAACAATTTCCGAAAGGAAATTTAAGATATGATTAATCAAATGTGTAATAGCTTAGATGTTTAGAGAGCCAACATTTTGAATATTTCGACAGAAGCTATCTTCTACTGTGTGGAAAAGATTCGTATAACGTAATTTATTATCACGACCACGCTACAATACATTTTTTCGACACTTGCGACACTTGAGATTAATTCAAACTACGAATAAAAAAAAGGAGGGAAGGAGGAGGGAGGAGAATATGCGTGATCGAAATTAAAGGCAGTTGCTGGAAGATCCTCGGATTGTTTTACGATCTTTGATAAACCGTTTTTTGATTTCATATCGTTGTCGTTCTTCTCGGGCAGATTTCGATCTGGTGGCAATAGATCGAGTTCTTTAATATCCGCAAGAAGCTTTAGAATTCTTCTGATTGTTGGTTGAGCTGATCTGACTAATTCAGATCGACATCGTACCTCACCTTGGACACCAAAATCTTGTGAAATACTTGACTGGCTCATAAGATGTTTTAATCGAAAATACAAACAATATTGAACAGAATGACAATATTGAACCGATTGACAGTATTAAACAGATTGAAAACGATTGTAAATTAAAAAGATGAGATTGAAATATTCGAAAAGTGAATTAATATATATATATA